>NW_019168015.1:6730644-6763180 GCF_002303985.1 Durio zibethinus | reverse complement strand
TATTTTGAAATATTTTTGAGATAATTATCAAATAAGTCATCAAATTTTTATAAAACAAATATAAAATAAGCATTCGATATTTTTATTACATAAAATTAAAATTATAAATTTTTATTTTAATGTAACTGTACCCTTTAAATTAAAAAAAATGAATGAATAAATACAAATTTTAAAATCAGTAAAATCGGATGATTTCAGTATCTACCATCCAGCTCAACCCAATAAACAAGTATTTTTTTTTATATATTACATCAACCAGCCAAACTATAAATAAAATTTGAAATATTTCATCCTAATTATAATGAAAGTTCATAGACTTGATTCCATGCAATAAAAAAATAAAAAATGTATAAATAATAAAAATAATAAAATAATTTATTATATTAAATTAAAAAAATATTGATGATTAAATTGTTAAAAAACCACATCGATGGTAAGATGTTAACAATGAAAACCAAAATATCAATAATTTCATAAATATTGATGATCAAATTAAAAAATTTTTTAAAGTTGTGTGACAAAATAAAAACTCTTAAAAAGCTAAGTGATCAAAATTATAATTTATCTTTTTTAATTTTCAAATTAGTTTTTTTTAATATTTATAATACCCTCGTCAATAATACTCATGACATGTCAAATAACATGACAATTTCACATGACCTTTAACAAATGATGTGATAATGTCACATTAGCTTGTCTTTAATATGGAATAATTAAGTGATAAAAAAATTTCATAAAAATTAGTATCTAAATTGTAACTTTCATATCAAAATAAAAACAATTACCCAAAATTAGGTGATTAAACATGTAATTTACCCAAATCAAACTCAAAAATGTATCTATTCCAACAACAACAAACAATAGTATATTTTATAAGCAGATAATAATATTAGGTTGATGTATAAAAAAAATTCTTGAAGCTAAATTAAACAATCATCCAATTTTTTTATCATTTTATTGCAATTAATTGAGCTCTTAAAAATTTATTTTCATTCAATTGAATCCTTATCAGATAAAAATTCATTAATTGACATCTTCAATTTTTTGTTTAACTGAGTGCTTAATTTGATAAAAATAGATATTTAAGGGTATAATTATATGAAAATGAAATTTGAGGGCTCAATTAATTACATGAAGAAGTTTGAATTTTTTTTTTTATTTTTACTCAAGAGTTTTTTATATTTAATCATAATATTACTACTTTTTAAGTGAATTAATATACATTTTTATATAAATATTTCGTTCAAATGGTAAGCATAATGTTTTTCCTTATTAAAAAATTAAGTTCGAAGCTTCTCCTCTCTCATGGAGTAATTTGTACAGATTTTTTTACTCTTTGTGCATCAGGTGAGTGGTTCAAAGTGCAATATTAGTCTAACAAAACAAAATATAAGCGTGGTACGATTTTTGGCATAACTATAAGATGTCTTTGGCGACTGTACATGCAACTTGTAAAGTAGTGTTTTTTTATTACGTTGCTAACTAAAGTAGTTATTACCGGTATCTTAATAATACCATGACATTTTTACATTGTCCAATAAATGTTGTCTTTCAAAAATAATAATGTCGCAATTTTAGTTAGATCTAGCAATTTTAGACATTACGTGATAATATAATATAAAAATGATATAAAAAATAAAAAAATGATACCATTTAAAATTTTGACAAAAATCACCTATGAGTTTGATAAAAAAATATATTTTGTGTTACGTATATTGATACAAATTATGATATAACAGTTTTCATATTTTATATGTCATAATGATTTTTTGTTCGAGGGGGAACTCGATCGTTAGACTTGGTAAAAATTTACAGAATCATCACCAATATTTTTTGTAAAGGTGTAATTGACCACAAAAAAACATCATCTTTTAAGAAAAATATTAAAATTAATTAAGATTTACTAAAAGAGACTTAGGTATGCAAAATTAAGGTTAGGTCTAATAGTACGGTTACGAGTGAGAAAGTTATCAACACTCTCAGGTAGTCAATTTGAAGAATGGTACTAATTAAACATATTTTATCTTTTAATTTTTACAAAATGGTCTTTTTTATATTTAAAATTAATTTCCTAAAATTTATTTATGAAAAAAAAAAATTTTTTGTTGTGAAATTATTATTATTATTATTTTCATATTTTATAAATTCTCTAACGATTTAGCAGAATTTATAGAAAATTTTGAAATTTCCTCATAAGATATTTTATTCATTTGTTAAAACTAATTTTAGGATTATCCCAACTTTTTGGCAAAATCCTAAAATTTTATTAAACTGATTTTAGAATTATCCCAACTCTTCAACAAAATCCTAAACATTATAAATAGATTTTGGAATTATCTTCACTTTCTGACAAGATCCTAAAAAATTATTTTTTTATGATAATTAAGAAAAATGATATTTTTTCAATTTTTTTAAAAATTTCTTATTTAAGATATTTAATTAACATTTAATTAATTTTTATTGTGGTTACTTTTTTCTTGTTTTTTGTTATTATTTACTATTTATTATTTCATCTTTTTTTCTTATTATTTAAAATAAATTTTTATTTAGTAAAAATAATTATTTTTTATTATCCCAACTCTTTGATAAAATTCAAAAATATATTTTTGGCAATAATGAAGAGATTAATTTAAAGAAACACTTTTATTATTTTTATTATTTATTTTTTTGTATTGTTTAAATAAATCTTTATTCTAATAAAAATAATTTTTAGATTATCTCAACTCTATGGTAAAATTCAAAAAATATTTTTACTTGCAATAATTAAAATAAACCAAACTTTTTCATTTTTTAAAAAATACATTTAAAAGATTAACTTAAACAATTTAATAGTTTTCTATTTTATTATTTTTAGGCAAAAATTATTTTTTAAATTATCCTAACACTTTGGTGAAATTTAAGTAATATTTTGCTTGCAACAAAACTTCAATTTTCCTTAAGTAATTATTTTTTAAAGATTTATGCATTTTTTTAAATTTTAACAAACCTACATTTTATTTTAATTCTATTTTTTTTTTACTTATTTCTAAAAGTATGAATAATAATAATAATAATAATAATAACAATAATAATAATAATAATAATAATAATAATAATAATTATTATTATTATTATTATTATTATTATAACAATAATATCATAAAAAATTAACATAAAATAAATAAAATCAAAAATCAAAACAAAAAAGAAAAAGGAAAGGAAAAGGCAAAACTTACTTAATGGGTCAGATCTACAAGCAGGTCAAGCGCGGATATTGGCGCAGGTTGGGCATGGGTTAGACACCAAAACGACATCATTTTAAAGGACCTATAAAAGGCCAAAATCAATTTTTTTTTAAAAAAATTTTGCTTTCACCTCTTTCTTTCTCTCTACTCTAGAGCCTCTCTCTATCTAAAAAACCCAACGCCATCGTCGACCGCCTCTGTTTTTCAATTTTCAATCGATCGCTGCCTTGCCATCATCGAAAACTTCAAATAGCGCTGGTAAACTCAAATTGTTCCTAAATTCCAACCCAATTCGAAGTTTCTGGTGATTAAAAAATTCAACCGGTCGCTAGAAAATTCAAGTTTTTCTATATTACAACAAGCTAAAAAATTTTTTTTAAAAAATCCCAAAAAACCCTAAGTTAATCCTTTTTGTCTCCTAAACACTTTTCCTAAACTAGTTTCTTCAAAAAAAAAATTCCCAAACACTTAGACCGAAAACAAAAAAAAAAATTTCTAGTTTTTTTTTTTTTGGAATTTTTTTAATGCTGATGGTTCTTTTTTTGAGAGGACTATGGCTTTCATTTTTTTTGTTTTGTGTGTCTTTTTTTTCTTTTTTTGTAGAAACCCCCTAGCTCTCTAAAAATATTACTTTTTCCTCCTTATTTTTGTGTATTGGCTCAATTTATAAAGCTCTTTTCAATCTTCAAATCTTATGTTTTAAAGGATTGTGAAGGATTTTTAAGACTAACATCGCTGACTGGTTGTCAAATTTGGTGCTGCTAAATTAGGTCTGTGGTAGATGGACTTTTAGAGCATTAAATTCACTGAGACTTTAGGGAATGAAGTAGAAAAAAAAGATGTCAAAAGAATTAAGAAAATAATAATAATAATATAATTTATAGGTTTAATAAAATTTAAAATAACCCAATACAAAATTAACTCAATCCATTTGATTAAGGTATTTGACCATACTTTAATGGAATTAAAAATTAATTTGGGTTTATTTAGTCGTAATATTTGGTTTTTTGGACAAAATAAATGTTTACAACTACCTCTCTTTATATAATATGAGAATCAAGAATATGGCAAAGATGAAAAGATAGCAATTTTGTCTAAGTGAACATGATATTAGAAACACGAACATTTTGTTCTTTTTTGTTTCTTTTTTTTTGTGAAAGAAAGAAAACACAAAATCACACCACATTTTTTTTACTATTGACAGAAAAAATTTTTAACTAATTAATTTTTTTTGAAAACTCTTCTAACCAGAGCTATGAAAAGAAGGCTTTTCTAACCAAAAGCTATAAGATTTTAAAGAAGACCCTTCTAACCAGAAGCTAATAAGACTTAACCAAAGCTAAAAAAGCTCTTCTAACCAAAGGTTATGAAACTTGATATTTAAAATTTTATAGGTACTTATAGATTATCCCTATAAGCACAAATTTTATCTGATTCTATTTTAACTTAAATATAATTTTGTTGTTATTGTTATTATTATTATTATTATTATTATTATTATTATTATTATTATTATTACTAGTACTATTACTACTACTAATTATTAATTATTAATTATTAATTCTACCAAAACAAAAGTCAAAAAAAAATTTGGTTTCAACTCTGGAAGTTGAAATCAAGTTACCAAAGTGGTTCGTTTTTCTCCCCTGATATTGCTTAAATTGACAGCATGAAATCCAATGACTAAAAGTCACCAGATAGGTCTTCAAAATTTTCACACAAGGATCCTAGGAGATATGAGATTTAAATCCTAGAAGCTTTACAAATACAGCTAATTTTTGCAAAACATGAAAAGGAAGAAAAATGAAGGAAATACTATAAAAAAAATAGGAACACAGAGGGAAGCCCAGGGGTTTTGGAAAAAAAAAAAGAGACAAAAAACATAAATAAGCAAAAAAAAAAAAAAAACCAACAATCACAGTCCTCTTTGATAGAGGAATCATAGCAAACACAAAAAAAATTTTAAAAACAAAAAAAAAATCCCCTGAGAATGAAATTCTAAATCTAGGAGGTTTGAGATTTTTTTTTGAAAAATCTAGTTCCGCAAGAGTGTTTAGAAAACAAAAAGGATCAATTTAGGATTTTTTGAGAATTTTTGAAAAATATTTTAGGTCACCAGATTTTGGAAAACTTTGAATTTTTTTAACGACATTGGAAGTTTCTGACGACTAAAATCTAGGTATATCACCAGAATCTGTAAAACTTTAAAATTTCCAACGTCATTGAAGATTTCGACCATCGGTGCATGATGATAACCGATTGAAATCTAGGTTGCCATAGTAGTCGACAATAGGGGTTGGGTTTTTAGAGAGAGGCTCTAGGGGTAGAAAAGGGAAAAATTAAAAAAAAAAATAGAAATAGACCTTTTACAGGCACTTCAAAATGATTTCATTTTGGGTGTCTAACCTGCATCCGACCTACCGTTCAACCTACACGCTGACCTGACCCGTTTGGCAAGTTTTTCCCTTTTTTTTTCTTTTTATTTTCTATTTTGATTTGATTTGATTTATTTTATGTTGATTTTATGTTATTTTTTATTTTTTATGATATTATTATTATTTATATTATTACTAGTAATAATTCTTTTAGAAATAAATAATAAAATGAAAAATAAAACTAATTAAAATATGGACTTAAGAAATATAATATGCAAAAAATTAATAATACTAACTATTTAAGGAAAATAAAATTTTATTGGCAAGTAAAAAGGTTATTTAAATTTCACCAAAAGTGTTAGGATAATTTAAAATATAATTTTGCCAAAAAAATAATATTAAAAAAAAGATAAAATAAATAAAAAAGAAATGATAAATTGTTTAAATGAATCTTTTAAATATAATTTAGAGAAAACTGAAAGAATTTGATTTTCTTTAGTTATAGCAAGTAAAAATATTTTTTTGGATTTTACCATAGAGTTAGAATAATCCAGAATTATTTTTACTAGAATAAAAGTTTATTTAAAAAATATAAAAATAATAATTGATATTTTGAATAAATAATTTAATGAAAATAAAATTTTATTACAAGCAAAAAGGTTATTTAAATTTCATCAAAGTGTTGGGATAATTTTGAAATATAATTTTTGCTAAAAAACTAAAATTTTAAAAATAGTAAATAAAATAAAAAATGTTAAATTATTTAAATGAATCTTTTAAATATAATTTTAGAAAAAACTGAAAGAATTTGGTTTTCTTTAATTATTGCAAGTAAAAATAATCTTTTGGATTTCACCATAGAGTTGGAATAATCTAAATTATTTTTTCTAGAATAAAGATTTATTTAAACAATATAAAAAAATAAAATAATAATAATTGATATTTTGAATAAATATTTTTTAAAAAAAATTTGAAAGAGTTTGATTTTTTTAATACAAGTAAAAGATTAATATTTTTAGATTTCACCGGTGAATCGAAATAATCTAAATTTTTTAAATAATATAATAAAAAAGATAAAAACAATAAAATGTAAATAATAGCAAAAAAATAATCCACAATAAAAATTAATTAATTAATTAAATCCTTTATTATCACAAAAAAATTTTATTTAAAATCTCATCAAAAAGTTAAAATGATCCTAAAAACTTGTTAAATTTTTAAGGATTTCATCGAAGTATTCAAGTATAATCCTTAATTTTGTTTATAAATTTCAGGATCTCACCAAAAGAATCGAGATGTTCTAAAATCATTTTATTAAATAAATAAAATATCTTATGATGAGATTTTGAGAATTTGTGAATGATCCATGTAGACATCTTTATTTGGGTCCAAACCCAAACCCATGGGGCCTAGCCCGATTGAGTCAAATTTTTAGGCCTAATTACTCTTTATTTTATGTTTTTTTTTTATTTAGGGTTTTATCTTTTTGTTGATTATCCAATTGTTTGTTTTCATTGATCTTTGATTTGTTTTGATTGATTTATTTTTAGTTTTTAGGAGATAACAAATTTAATAATAAAAAAGGTAGAAAAATAGCAAAAAGATACAAATTCTATCGTGAATAGGTGTTGGCGTAGTTGTAGTGGTTTCAATTCTATAGGATAAATCTGATGTTTTTGTGATAATACAAAAATCCTGTCAATGATGGATTCATAGTCCATCAAGAACTCTTCTACCTACTCCCTATAAATTCACACATTGATCAGAGGCAAAGGAGGGAGAAATATAGAAACACAAGTCATAAAAGCATAAAAAAAAAAATCACGCAAGGGAAGCCAAAAGGCAATCAAAAAATTGTAGGAGATTTTTTAAGTCAAGAAATAGAATTTTTTTCTAGAATGTTTTTGGAAAATTTTTAGATTTCGAAGGAATTCGCCAATGCCGTTTGAATTTTTAGGTGACTTTTTACGAGATCTCCAGTTTTTTACGAGGTTCTCAATTTTCGGCATCCATTTTTTAGAATCCGATGAACTTTCGACTAAATTCTGGTGAACCAACTTAGATTTTGATGAAAAATCTTAAAATCCGATGAAGATTCAATCGGTGTTTTTAGGGATTTTAGAGAAAAAGAAAGGAAAGAGGAAGAAGAGAGAGGAAGCAAAGGAAATATGAGGAAAAAGGCTTAATTCGATCTTTTATACCCTCTGGAAATGACACCATTTTCACCTTAATAAACCCCCACGTTCTGCATGTTTTTATTTAGGCGACCTGACCCGAACGCAACCCGTTTCGGTCGACTTGCGTTCCAACCAATTTCTTTAGTCAAGCCAAGCTGAGCTACGCCTCCGAGCCGTGTCTTCGAGCTGATATTTGCATCTCTAGTTGAGCTATTTTAGCCGCCAAGCTGAGCTATTTTTGTTTTTTTTAATTTTTGTTTTTGTTTATTTATTTATTTTATACGTTTTTTTTTGCATAATTAAATTTTAGAAAAAATATAAAATATAAAACAAAATAAAATATTTTTTGAGAATAAATAATAATTATCCAATGATGGAATTTGTAGAAATTTTAAATGGTAAATTTTTATAAATTTCTTAGATAAGAAATTTCTCTAAATTTGTCCCAAATTGTGAAATAATTTAGATAAAGTTCAATAACAATAATTAATATTTATTTTCAATTCAAAAATAAAAAATATATATAAAAAAATTTAATATAGATTTTGGAATTAAATACTAATTACCCAAGCATAAGACTCATAAAAATTTCAAATGATAAATTTCTAAAAAATCTCTAGGTGATAAATTTCTCTAAATTTGTCTCAAATGATAGAATAATTTAGATGGAATTTCAATAAAGGTAATTATATTTTTCCAAATAAAAATTTTTTGATTAAAAATATTTGATAATTATCCAATGATGAGATTTTTAGAAATTTCAAATGGTAAATTTCTAAGAAATCTTTAGGTGAGAAACTTCTTTAAATTTGTCCCAAATGGAGGAACAATTTAAATGAAATTTTAATGAAAATAATTATTATATTATTTTCTTTTCGAAGATAAAAAACATAAAAAAAAATTCTAAATAGACCTAAATGGTGAAAAAATTAGAAATTAAAAAGAGAAGATATTTCTAATTTGGTTCAAATGGTGGAATAATTAGATATATTTACAACAAAAATAAAAATAAAAATATAATTAAATCTTTTTGGATGATGGAGCCTTTTCAATAAAACAAATAGGATTCTTGGATACTCTTGAAGTGAGGACATAATTTTTAAAAAAATTATCAGATTGATGGAGAATTTTAAAAGTTATTTCCAATATTCAACATTAAAACTTAAAACCATTAGAATAAAGAGATTAGGATAATTTAAAATAAAATGGTACCATTCTTTGGATGGGCATGTGAGGGTGGTATAACCTTCCTCATATGTAATCGAACTTCTGAACCCATTTTGGTTAGTAGACCCAAACTTTCCTCATATATAATTGAACTTCTAAACCTCTTTGTCAAGCTTAGGAAATCCTTAAAAGGATAGATTCATTAGGTGACCAATCACACATAGTAAAAAATATTGGTGGCGACTCCATTTGTTAAGTCTAGCTATAGATTTATAGATCTATATGTTATGATAGTTTGACGACTCCATTGGAGACGTTATAGAGAGTTAGGTTATAACATTTTAAATTTATCCTATCTTTGATCTAATGGTTTTAAATTGTAATTATTTGTTTACTAATGTTTTCTTTTTTTGTTTCTTATTTGATTTATAGGGTTGACAATTATATGTTTTTTCACACACACTATCATGTATTTGCATTACATGAGCTTTATATCTAGGCTTTATCCTTCTTGGGAAGGAGTAAAGTATCTACACTCTCATGAGATGATAATCTCTGTAATGGCTAGTGAAATACTCCCACTCAAATTGAATCCTTTTTTTTGGTAGCCTATGATGGGTAAGGATATGACTACCTTACTAGTTTGTGATAGACAATGATGAAAGGAACAATTTGAGAACCTTTAATGGTTAATGTCACCTAACAAAACATATAATCTACATTTAAGAGGCCAGCCTTAGGATAGAGCCATTCCTACCCATTGATAGATGTAACCCAAAGATTAGGACACAAGGAGGAACAGTTTGTGATCTAACCATTTTGTTTGATTTTGTGCACTTGCATCATTTCAGTATCATTTAATGTATCATCTTTATGGTCATGTTTAACATTGTCATTTGCATCATTCTCATATAGGGAATATTTGCCACATATCAATCATTGATAAGGCAAATCTCATACCTACATCCATGGAAAGTCAAATACAATCAAAGTCTACATTAGTCTATTATGAATCTTCATATCAAGTGAAAATTAAGTCAAAGAAAGGGTAAAAAAAACAAGGAAAGTGCTTGCTTGAGGGTTTATCTCATCATTACCTAAGAGAGTTCATCTCGATCTGTAACAAAATGATCTGGCTGACTTAAGCAATGTTTAGGGGTGCATGAGTAGAACAAGGCAGGAGGTGTTTGAGAATAAATATGGAGACATAACTTCACTGCTCTAAGTGGATGTGGATAATAATTTGATTAGAGCCATTGTTTAGTTTTAGGATCCTTCTTATAGGTGTTTCATCTTCAATGAAGTAGACATGGTACCCACAATTGAAGAGTATATGGTCCTACTTCGCTTTGATTTGCCAAATCCGAATAAGATTTATTGGTTAAATAAGGTGGGTTATCGTAAAAAGTCGGTGCAAATGCTTGGACTTAGCTTGCTTCAAGTTGATGCGTGTGTTAAAACGAAAAGTGAAAGTAAGATTATCCCATAGAGTTTCCTGCGAGACTTCATCCAAGGATATTTGGATGATGATTAGGGGCTGGTGGTAGTAGCTATAACTCTATATGGATTAGTGATCTTCCCAAAAGTCATTGGACATGTTGATGTCACAGTGATAGACTTTGTCGATCAGTTAGAATACAAAGTTAACACAACTCTAACCATTTTAGCAGAAACCATTCATTCTCTAAATTTTTGTCATAGAAATGGTAAAGGTCGATTTAATGGGTGCTTATAATTACTTTATGTATCGATGAAGAGTCACATTGAGTGTGAAGAAAGCCAATTTCGCAAACCATAGTTGCATTTCAGTATTCCAATCAAGGAGTTTTGTTGCAGCACATGGCTTAAAGCAAGGTCAAAAGAAGAATGGGTTTTATACTTTTGGGCCCTTGATAGCCAAGGGATAATTTGGAAAGCACATTGGCTTTCATAGAAGTGAAGAGGAAACCTTAGCCTAATTAATTAAACAACCTTAGAGGTCTCCCCATCAAAGGCTAATTGAGCTAAAGGCCTACACAACCACCAAACCACATTGACCTAATAAAATGTGTAAAACCCACACTTAGGCAATCACATCAATGTTGTTAATATCTTTTTATTATAGATTGTACCAATCGAAATGCTCCAATTATACCAAAACATGATACATCTAAAGGTATTTTTTATACTGAATCAGGTATCGAGTAATATCGGTCGTTTTCATTAGTTTCAACTAATTTAGGTGGATTAGCTTGTTTCAACCGGTACGTGAATGTGACACATGTTTTACTATTTTTAAGTTGTCTTTTGTTGTTTAACTATTTTTAACCTAATAAAAATAAAACTAATTAACAAAATAATTCTTGAAAGTAGAGTTTCTCTATTTTTTTATTATAACTTGTTTTCTTTTATACTTTATTTTTTCAAACCAAACTTTATAAGTATTTCAATTTCTTTTAAGAAGGTAATCGTGCTCCCTCTCTAAAGTTCAATAATCATAAAATCAAAGTTATTTTTTATTTCTTTGTTTTTATTTTAATATTTATATGAAAAAAAGAAAAATACCCATTTAAATAATATATGGTTAGATTAAGTGTTTAAAAATTTTATGAAAATTTGATGATATTATTTTTTATGCTTTTAAACTTATTTATTTGGTTTTTGAAAATATTGCATATTTATTTTAAGATTATTAGTAGTATTATTATGTACAAGTTCATATATATTTATAAATATATTTATACTAAATCAAATAATTCAAAATAATAGACTGAAACAATTAATATCGACATATATCATTTTTTTTTAAAGAAAACTAAAATGTTGTCCGGTATAGTATTGAAAGCCTTGGTTCACATTAAATTATTTGGGCTCTAATACTTATCTTATATTAGGATTAAATTTATCAGTAGATTTTATTAGATTATTAAAATCACCAATTAATAGTAACTTACTTACAAAAAATTCTAATAATAAAGCAAAAAAATATGTATAAACTTTTGATAGACAAAATGATATTTTTGTTCATTATATTTTTAAATTGTTTTTTATTGATTATAATTTTTAAGTATAATTATAATTAATTGTAAAAAAAATTTATCTCATCTATAGATAACAATTCCAATTCCCTTTGATCACTTTTATTAATTAGAAAAACTTAGCTTAGAATTTTTTTTTATTCATTATATTTCCAAAATTGTAACCATATTATGTTAAAAAAATAAAAAAATTATAATGAAAATGAAATTAATTGCAATCATAAAAATCATTTGTTTATAGTTATTATTAACTTATTATCAAATGATATATATATATATATATATATATTATATCCACCATCCAATAAAATTTATCAATCTAATAATCAAATAAAAGAAAATTAAAAATAACAAAAATGTTAAAAAAACAATTTATGTGTTTTCGTTAAAAAAAAATAAAGGGAAAACTAGGGGGTTGATTGCACAAAACTATAGTATAATGACTTAAATTTGCATCTTAAAATAATTCAAAGGTTAATTTGTTTGTTATCGCACTTAAATTTGTGGGGGTCGTATCATAATTAATATATTGAATTTATAATTAATGTCAGAAGAGTAACTTACCTAGTTAATTTATCTTGGATGGATAATTTACCAACTTGATTTGAGACTAGAAATTTTAAAGAAAATAACTATATATAACAGATATATTGTACAATATATTTATGCAGTGACTTACAGCGTTTGCACGTAATCGATGATGTTTTCCAGGTCCAACAGGAGATTTTTTGTGAACAATTTTTCTTCCAATCTCTTTTAGCAACTCATGTATCGACAATTGTCTCCAATATTCTGAAAATAGTCACAACCGACCAGAATTTTTGTTACCAAATCTTTGTCCTCCCCTTTGAAGGGGCAAGCAGTATTTAAAAATATGTTCATCTCCATTTCTTCTAATCCATCAAAGCTTATTTGTAGTCTGTCCCGCCACTTCCCGAAGATCTGCAAAAAAGCTTTTGCCTTCAAAATGACTTGAAATTTGGGTATAAACAAATCTTGCAAGAGGCATTTTACTAATTCCGCCCAAACCACAAATCCCTGTAATGCGAACACAATCATCTTCATCATCCTTTATGTCTATTTTGCAATGCAGTTTTCCCTAAAGTGATTCAATTCCAATCATGTCAGAATTAAGAGCACTTTAATATGTTTGACATAATTTTGTTGATACCTTTTTAACGATATCTCCAATAAATTCTGATTTATGCCTACAATACAAAAAGGGAAGAATTTTAGTTACTAAGAGATAGCTTAATGAAAATGACTGCAGCATCACGTGAGAGAAGAAAGGAGTCTAATGCTGAAAGCTGATCATTCTTTAAGTGAAAGGATAAGATGGTTACCTGCTATTTAAGTCCCATCCCTTTATGTTAGCCGCTCTAGTTAAAACAGTTCGCCACCTTACTATCTGCTCTTTAAAATTTTTTTCATGCTTAGTAAAAGCTTCTTCAACTTTCCCTGTCTGTTCTCCTAGCTCAGATGGATCCACGTCATAGAAAATTACCCTCTCGTTTTTTTGTTTAATAATTTTAGAAAGTTCCTCCAGACATCATCTGGAAGAAGCATATCTTTCTAAGAAAACGATTATTGGGCACCATGATTCTTGAATTGCTTAAAAGAGCTCTGGTGCGATGGCTTCACCTATCTCAAGCTTTTCATCATTCTGAAAATAACGATTCCTTGATTATAAAGCAGCATATAGGTGGTCTGTGACTTCTTGCATGTATAGATGGTCTTGCATATAGAGGGTTGTGTATTATGATTGTTGATGAAGTAAATAGTTTAGTAATTAAAAGCCTAAACATTGTAAAAAATTCAGTATTGAAACTAAATAGTATTTTATGCATATTGAGATGCAATACTTGTGTGAAAGGTGAAAACTAATTATTTATTTGCTTTGTTATTTTGATTATGCATTAATGATCGTTGATAAATAAATAGTATAGTGATGAAAAGCCTATATATTGTAAGAAATTTAGTATTGAACTACATAATGTTTTATATGTATTAAAAATACAATAACTTTATGAAAAGTGAAAACTTTTGCGTATTATAATCATATCTTAACATTTTGAATTGACATTTTGAACAGTTTGAAGTTGTCTCATTTTATTGGACTATACATGTTCAATGGAATAATAATTGTTTTAAACTTTTTGTAAAAAAGCTAAGTTACTGCATTATCTTAGAAATATGGTAAAGACTCTTTCAATCATTTAGATTTCGATCCACAGGCATTGACTAAAGCTATTGGATGGGTTGAAGCTATGTGCACTCATGTATATGGCTTTGAATCTCCTGATGGATCTAAGAACATACTTTACTCAAGTCAGTTTATAGCTGCAACAACAACCTCACTCAATTTGTGATCCATATTCTGTGCCTTCTCAATCTCCTTAGCCTTAGATACAAAAATAAATTGATGAGTTGAGAATTGAGTTGAGGGCTGAGCTTAAATTTTTTATGAATCAAATGATGCGGTTGATGAAGTCTACATAATTTTTGCTAACACAATTTTCTAGACCTGATGACAACAAGATAGATTTTGGGTCAGGAAATGCATCAATACAGTTACATGTTTTTGAGGACTTGTGTGATAGATTTTATGGATGTTATGTATGTTTTTTGATATTATATTTTATGGATGTTAGGGATGTTATAGATGTTTACTTTATAATTTGGATTGTGTTAGAATTTATGATGTGGATTTGATATTTTAATTAATAATAATAGACAAATAATAAACTTTTTAAATAATTACACATTTTAATTTTAATTTATAAGTTCCTTAAATAATTATGGATCGGATTAATCTAATTATCGAAAAAAATTATAATTTTATCAACGAATTTTACTAGCAAAATTTAAGCTATTACCGATAAATTATTAATGAATTTACTGATAGATTTATAGACAAAAAACACCATTTACTAATTGATTATCAATCAATTACCAACAAATTATTAATAAATTTTGCCGATAAAATATTGATACATTACCAACAAATTTTACCAACGAATTTTCAACAAAATTCACAAAAAATAATTACCGATAAAATTTTAAATTTATTGAAAAATTTGTATTATCAATTTGCTTACTACAAACAAAATTTTTCGTCGATAAATTTCATCGATAAAAATATTACCATTAGAATTGAGGCTATTAAAAACGTTTTTTTTTTTTTTTTTGGTAGTGTACACTGAAAACACTTACCAAATGCGGAGTAGTATTGAAGGAAAGTCTCGTAATGTTGATGAAAATACAAAACCAACGTGGAAGAGATTCTGGGGGATGAATGTTCCTAACAAAATCAAAGTTCTAATTTGGAGACTCTATCACAGTGCATAAAATTAGTTTCAGTTGCGAGGACAGGGAAGAAACGAAAGACCATTCAATCCGAAACTGTATTCATGTTAGGGGAATATGGCAACAAATCGGTTTTCAATGGAGCCATGTCAGTAACGAAATTATGAAGTCATACCAATGACATAAAGGCTGATGCTGAATAACAAGAATTTGGATAAACAGCATTTGCAAATATTAATGGTAGCTATATATTCTATGGAATGGAAGGAATGGTAAGCTTCATGGAGAGGATAGGAGAAAGGTTCAAAATGCTGCAAGTTTCATTAAGAAGTATCAGGCAGAATACATTCAAGCTCATATAAGGAAAGAACAAGCCACTCAAAACGCCCAAAAGTGGACACCTCCTACGAATGATGCCTACAAAATCAATTTTGATGGGGCTGTGGACCGCAATAATAGTGTAGAAGGTGGAGGCATAGTGATTAGGAACCATGAGAGAGCAATCATTGGAGCTGGAGCCTTCATGTTGACAATATGAATGTGATACATTTGAGATGGAAGCGAGAGCAGCTTGTAAAGCACTGGAGCTGAATCCAATTTCCTCTTGCCTAATATGAAGTAGCTGAATTTTTTTATCTCATTTATAGCCTACAAGGAGTCACTCTCTACTACTCGATCAGTCCTGGCTCCTTCGCGATTGGTGACAAAGGCATACTAAAATCTATGTATATAAAGACAAACAAAATCTGTAAAAGCGTCGTCCATAGGTTTAAACATAAGAAATTAGCTCAAATTAAACATATAAAATTAAAAATATTTCATACAAAAAATATAGAAAATTGAAAGATCTAATTCAAGTTAAATTAGAAAAATAACAACCCAATATAGCAAAACCATCCCAAAATAGTTAAGAATTTTTAAAAGTTAAAAAAAGAATTAATATCATGAATGATTTCAAAACTATAATAAAATGTTAAATGTAATACTTGAATTTTAAAAATTTTTCATATGGTACTTGAATTATAAATTTATTAATTAATATGATATTTCAAATATTATTTACTCATTACATGTCATTATTTTAAAGCTAATCATGTTAAAAATATTATATTAATTAAAAAATTCATAATTTATGTACTACATTATAAACTTTTAAAATCCAAGTATCACAGTAAATATTTTATTGTAATTTAAAAATAATTCATGACACTAACCCTTTAAAAAATAGCCAACAATTTATCCATAGTTAAATAAGCATCATTGGAAGCAAAAGAATCATCCAAAGTAACCAAATCAAACAATACCAAAATAGTATAGAATAGAACGCTATAACCTGTAAAGAAGTAATCAACAATTTATCTATCATTCATGTCAACACCGTTGGAAGTAAGAGAATCATCCGAAGTAGCCATATCAACAACCCCTTTTTTTCTGAAAAGCAAAAAGCGAGTAAGCAAACGCAAAAGATTAAAGAAAATAAATTATATGAACCAAAGAGAAGTACATTAACCTCTTCTTCGCGACCCTTTGCTCAACCACGTCTACATCAAGTAACTGAGGATCAGCCATTTCCTTAGAAGTATACTTTATCTCAAAACCTTCCCCTTTGCCAGCATGCTTAATAGTTGAACCATCAATCAATGAATTAGAAACACTTGCTTCCTATAAAGAAAATGTTTCCACGGTCAAACACCTACACAACTGTCATCTAAAAAGTTGTAAATAAATAAATAAATATATATATATATATATATATATACACACTTACAATCTTTTTCAAGTTAGTAGATGCAATTGTAATCCCACTCATTCCACTAACAACAAAATGCTTAAGATCACCATAATTTTTTTGACAACCAGCTCTTAATTCAAAATCAAAGCTTGATCCAATGAGGTTGCTTAACACAGGGGGTAAGACATAATCATCAGTGTTTTCCTTCAAAAAATGAACATCAACAATGATTGAGTAAATGAAGTAATAAAAAAGTACATGAAATTTAATAGACAAAAAAATGAAACATGTTTTACATTTGATTGAGAAGAAACCAATTCACCGGCGGTGACTTTCAAAAAGTTAGAAACAACATCATCAAACAAGAGAAAGGTTGCAGACCCATTCAAATCTTCCACATCAACGTAAACACGAAATCTAGAAATCATGTCAAGAACAATCAATAAAGACAATAGCAAAAATTATTTTTTTTTAATGTACTTACAAAGAGTACACATATAAATATATAAAATATTACCTTGGTTGAGGACATTGAACAAGTTTGTTGCAATTAGGACATAACATAGAGCTTTCCGTAGGAACAACCCTCTTCCTACATATACCACCACAAGATGCATACCACCATCCATAACCAGTTCGTATGTCAACAACAGTAGCTGTAACCAAATAGGACTCACCCTAAAAAGAAACATAAAACAATAACGATAATTGAAAATAAAAAGACCTATATTCACACCAGAAATTAAACTTTAATAATAAAAAATTACATATAGAACAAAAACAACCTTGTTGATAGCTGATTGATAAAGCTGTTTCATCTCCGCAATTGTTTTTTTAAACTTGGAAGAATTAGATCCACTCGACAACCGATGCCTGTTATAAAAATCCTTAATTATTGCAATCATGCTAAAAAATCATTTTAAAAAGTAAATGATTAAACACTACAACTACTTTGAGAAAACAAATAATAAATCAAAATCAAATAAAAAACTCACACTAAACTTGACTTGAATTGAATTATTTCTGAAATTGTCTCGTCTATGTAAATTTTAGTTGATTTTGAGGTAGAAAGTGAGATCTCACCTACAATAGAAAAAAAATAAACACACTACACAATAAGATGCAAATTGATTACACATTGATTAACCTCGAGAATGACTAATGATCAAAGAAATAATTATAACAACTTGAGATTAGTTTTCTAATGTTTTACACATTCACTAACCTTGAAAACTCTTCGCTTTTAAAGAAGTAAGTATAACAACTCGAGGTTCGTTTCTCAAAGTTAAGCACTTCTCTTCAAATTCAGAAACAAACTTGTCCCACAAACTAACAATTATAAACCTATCACTTAAGAGAAAAAGAAAAAAAAATGCTTGAATGATACTTAATTCCAATATTTATAAAAAGTTCATTTCTTTACCAAATCATCCTTTGTATAACAGTGTCAATCTAGAAAATAAAAAAATAATACCTTAAATCTTGAAGGTATAACTTCATACAATTTAAGGATTTGTCACCGACGACAACTGGACGTCGAGAGCCAACAACAACACCAATAATATCTAATTAAAAAAATATAGCATAAAAAATATTTTTAGTTTAAATAAAAGCACAAAAACACAAAATCCATACTAAATTATCAAAATGAAAAATCAACATAATAACCTGCTAAGCACTTTGTTGAACGTCCGTCAAATTGATCATAAGCCACAAACTCAAAAATATGTCGTGGGATATTTACTCTTTCATCAAATATCTCTTTGATGATGGTATTAGCTTGAAAATAAATCATATAATCATTCGTAGAAATTACTCGATAATTATTTTTACCTTTTACAATAGAAAAATTTTTAATATAATATAAACCTCCTTCATGAATCATATCCTTCAATTGATATGCATTACAACTCCCAAGAATGGCATGAATACAAAATTCCTATGAAAGTACAAAAAAAAATAAAATGAATAAAAAGCAAAATAACAACAAAAATTGAACAAAATAATTAAAAAATAAACATATTACGTACCTTTTCATCAACCAATATCATTTCTGTGCTTACAAGTTGTTTAGTTTCAGAAAAAATATCCCACAATCGACAAACGCGAACCTTGATTCTCCAATTATCTCTTTCAATAGACAATTTATCAATCGTAACATACTCCAATTGACTAATAGACAAATTTAAAATAAAAAAATCATAAACAATGGTAAAAGTAAGAAAAATATAAAAATAAAAATACTAAAAAAACATATCTCATGATTAGTAATATGGCAAACAAAAAATAAGAAAAAAAATAAAAACATTAAATGCACTTATATAACCTTTCCACCACCCAAAAAAGATAAATAATCATAAAGCATAAGAAAATCAAAAGTTAATAATATAAATGTTAAACAATGAAGGGTTTATAAAAATTTTTACAAATAACAATTTAAATGATTATAAATACAAAAAAAAAATTAAAAGTAAAAAATCTATATAAATGTTAGTCAACCAAAAGTATATTGTATTTTGTGTAATAAAACTAAATGCCGTAGGTTTAGAATTTATGTAAAACAAACTTGATATTTATTACAAAATATTTAAGTTATATATATAATATATATATATATGCTTTTCCTACCACAAGTGACCTTATTTTCTTATTAATTAAACTTTAACTTCGATTAATCATTATTAAGTGATTATATACAACTCTTATCACTTTAATTTTGATTATAGCCTCATTCAAATCATAGAAATGGGAGGATAAAGGATATATGGGAAGGAGAGAGTTACCCTTTTTTTTTCTTTTGACTTTGTAAGGATAAAAGCTAAAAAAAAATGAAAGGAGCAAAAGGGTGTAACCTAGGGCAAAATAACCAAAAGATCCATCGAATAATTAACCACAATTCAATAATAATAATAATACAACAACAACCAAGCTTTATATCCTATACTCAAGTCAGCTATATGAAAATAAAAAAAGAAATCATGTTAAGTTGTAATTGTTAAGCTTCTTACACCATTCATTTCTATCAACAATAACTTTTTCATTTACTTCCTTGATCATTGTATTATTTTTTGTTACTTGCATCTATGCATTTCATAGTCTACTTTAAAATTCAATAATAATAATAATAATAACAATAACAACAACAACAATAATATATACACACATACATGCATAAATGAATATATATGTGTTTATACATATGTTTTTTTACCTTTTATTATCGATAATCATGCCTTCAATCACTTGTATAGCCTTAAAATCAAACGCAAAATGTAAGAAAACATAAGTGGATCATGTAAATTGTAATTAGATGAATGAAAATGTAATACTAAAGACTTTCTTGTGTTAGAATTAAGTGGTCACACTAATTCTAAATAAAGCATAAAGCTTAATTTACACTAAACGTGAACTTAAGTTCTCTTACTTTTATTCAGCGCAATCATCCCACCAACAATTATTTGCTTTGTTTAAGGAAAAACCATTGCATAATATTCCATATTTTAGAAAATTTTGTAATTGTTCTATCTAATCCACTTATATTTATAATCTATACCTATTATATATATCTATATAAAAAGCCATGGATGTTGATAAATTTTTATTGACGAAAATGAACAGATTTGTTCATTATATTTTTAAATTATCATTTTAAAATTTTATTATAAATATTTATAAAATTTATTCAAATGGTAAATAAGAATTCTAACGCATCAAAATGCCATTTTATTAAAAATATTGGTTATATAAATTATAATAATCATCAAAAGAACTTTTAATGAGAAAAACATTTTTCTGAATTCAAATAGTATTAAATCAATTTAAAATCAATACTACAAAATTTAGTTATTTATACTTCAAAATTTGTACTCTAAACATTTTATTTGCAATATAATTGGTTATTACTTAAAATAAAATAAAATAAATATCATATGTATAGCCATGAATGAGAAATACTATAGTATCTATAAAGTCATTTATGTGAAATAAATGTTTTATTGCGCAAATGAATATTTTTAAATTCATTATATTTTTAAAATTGTTTTTTATTATAATTTTAAGTATAATTATCCATTAAAATTGTAAAAGATTTACCTCATCTATAGATAACAAGTCCAATTCCCTTTGAATCACTTTTATTGATTAGAAAATTATTTACTTGGCTTAGAATTTTTTGTTCATTATATTTCCAAAATTGTAACCATATTAAGTTAAAAATAAAAATAATTTTATAATGAAAATAAAATTTAATTACAATCATAAAAATCATTTGTTTATAGTTATTATTAACTTATTATCAAATGCAAATATATATAATATCCACCATCCAATAAAATTTATCAATCTAATAATAAAAAATAAAAGAAAATTAAAAAGTAATGAACATGTAAAAAAATAACAAATAATAATATATGGGTTTTCAGAAAAATTAAAAAAAAAAAGAGAAAAATAAGTGGTTGATTGCACAAAACAATAGTATAATGACTTAAATGTGCATCTTAAAATAATTCAATGGTTAATTTGTGTGTTATCCCACTTAAATTTATTTGGCTCGTATCCTAATTAATTCATTGAATTTACAATTAATGTCATAAGAGTAACTTACCTAGTTAATTTATCTCAGTGGAGAGTTTACCAACTTGAAAAGAGACTAGAAATTATAAAGAAAATAACTGTATATAACAGATATATTGTACATATATTTATGCAGTGACTTACAGCGTTTAATCGATGATGTTTTGCAGATCCAACGGGAGATTTTTGGTGAACAATTTTTCTTCCCATCTCTTGTAGCAATTGATGCATCGACAATTTGTCTCCAATATTCTGGAAAAAGTTACAACCGACCAGAATTTTTGTTACCAAATCTTTGTCCTCCCCTTTGAAGAAGCAAGCAATATTTAAAAATATGTTCATCTCCGTTTCTTCTATTCCATCAAAGCTTATTTGAAGTCTGTCAAGAATTTCTTTCTTATAATCATTTTCAAGTCTTTCTATTACACCTGTCCATTGAGAAGCATCTCTCCCAGCAAGAAAAGAACCAAAGACTTCAAGAGCTAATGGAAGGCCATCTGCATATTCTATAACACGTTTTGAAAGCTCGACCAAATCCTTTTCAGGTGTATCACTTTTGAAAGCTTTCAAACTGAAAAGTCGAAGTGCTTCATTGGCATTCAATGTCATTGGCTTATACACATCATCCACTCCATAGGTTTGCAGCAAATGCTCATCTCTTGTTGTTATAATTATTCTGCTTCCTAAACCAAACCAAGCACAGCTTTCCGACCAAACCATTTTAAGTGTTGGATGTTATCCACATCATCAAGAACAATAAGAAACCTTCTTATGAGATAAACCTACAACTTTAATCATGTCATTTCTTCATACAAAAAAATTAAATACCTCCCTCAAAAAATGAAAAAGAAGCTGTTTTGTAAATCAAACATAGTCATTTTAGGAAGCACTTTCGAGCTAGAATTTAGCTTTCTATCAAAATGACTTTGAAATTGGGTTTACAATCTTGAAGTGTTGTTTTAATATTTTACCGATTCCTACTCCTTAACTCACGATCCCTATAATGCTACCTCACTAATCATCTTCATCATCCTTGGTATTGCATTAAATGTTTTTCAAACTATTCTTCTCATGTAGATTTAGGAGCACTTGAAAATGTTTGACGTAATTTTGTTGATATCTTTTTAACGATATCTCTAACAAGTTCTGATTCATGCCTACAATACAAAAAGTGAAGCAATTTAGTTACTAAGAGATAGCTTGATGAAAATAACTGCAGCTTCACATAAGAGAAGAAAGGAGTCTAATGCTGAATGCTGATCATTCTTTAAGTGAAAGAATAAGATGGATACCTGTTATTTAAGTGCCATCCCGTCATGTTAGCCACTTCAGTTAAAACGGTTCGCCACCTTACTGCTTCCTCTTTAAATTTTTCTCCATGCTTAGCAAAAGCTTCTTCAACTTTCCCTTTCTGTCCTCGTAGCTCAGATGGATCCACATCATAGAAAATTGGGAATACTTTGTGTCCCCTCTCGTTTTTTTGTTTAATAATTTCGGAAAGCTCTTCCAGACACCATCTGGAAGAAGCATATGTTTCCGAGAAAACGATTATTGAGGACCATGATTCTTGAATTGCTTTAAAGAGCTCTGGTGCGATGGCTTCACCTACCTCAAGGTTTTCATCATCTCTGAAAGTGACGATTCCCTCCCTTTTTAAAGCAGAACATAGATGGTCTGTGAAGTTCTTTCGTGTATCCTCACCTCTAAAACTCAAGAAAACGTCATATTTCCTTCCAGAAATAGAAGAAGATGATGAGAAGGATGAGGAAGATATCTCATTGTCGAATCTAACCATTGGAGTTATGATTACGGTAGCTTTCTTCTACAGATCTCAAAGTAACAAGATTCAGATAGAGGATGGGTCACGGTATAGACGCCGCTATTTCACGTTAACGGCACCCACCAAAACCGTTATTCACTGCAAATAAGGTGCGAGAGGCGATTCACGCATATAGCAGAGCTTCAGGGCCGCAAATAGCAACAACAACAGACCACTGTAGCAGTTATTGAGTTCAGTTGCCTGTGTTATATGTATTTTTTTTATCAAATTAAAAGGACAATCCATACCGAAGCAAAGACAAAAACCCATACAAAACCAAAAGAAAATCTAACATGAACAACTTCATGCTTCAATTTACAGGTAAAAGAAGGAATTAATTTAAGAAATTCACAACATATGTACTTAAAACTACCTTGTTTCATATTTTGGAAATTTTAAGTTGTAGTTGGTGTGGGCTGTGGAGTCAGTGCTCTTTCATAGCTTCCCTGACCCTATCAATTGCGAGCAGTGGTGTGGGTTCTTGCTTTCGTATATCTTGAGAGAGATGAGACGAGACCTGCAGTAAAAAATTAATTAAGCAGAGGCGTGGGTGTTGCGTGGGGGGGTTCACTAGGCTGAGTTGTGGGTTGGTCTACGAGGAATGAGAAATTGAAAGGGCTTCTTGGAAGTTTAATGGGGAAGAAAAGGGTATTGAGGCATGGGAGACTGGAGGGAGTGATCAGAGAGGAAACAGAGGAGCTTATATGAGAAAATATTTATTTTTTCAAATTTTGGGTTAATGAAGGATGAACCTCTGGCGTAATGGTAGCGTGTCTTACCCTAGTTCAAAAACCAAAAGGTTGCCTATTCGATTCCGTTATGGTTACTTTTTCAAAAAAGAAAATGTTAAAGTGCATGAACATCAAATGATATGTTCCTCCAATTCAAAAAAAAAAAAAGTGAGAGGGAAAGGTTTGGAGGGATATGAATTTGAGAAAATTTTTCAATGGTTTAGATTGAAATTGAGAGGATATGGTAAATTATAAAATGATAAATTTATTTTTGCAAGTGTTTTTTCATCTATTAGTATTAGTTAAGGAATAATTAATTTTACATTAAAAGTTTGTACATTTTTTATGTTTGATTAAAGTTAAGTTGATAATTATTAATTTAATTTGTTAATTAACAAAATAAAATTTTCATCCATTATTTTTTATAATTAAATTAGTTTATGAGTTTCATATGCATGAGAAAAGGAAAGCTTAATTTCATAATAGTCATGTTTTGAAAATTGATAAATATTTTGTTGACTATTTTTGGATCAATTTGAATATTATGTTTATATCACTTTTTTATTTTATAACGGTGGTTAATTACTGTTATATTAGTTTGATTAAAATAATATTCAAAGTGAAATATATAATGCGATGTATGAATTTTAATAATTTTTAATATGATATTTGAATTACGATTTTATTAATTAATACGATATTTAAAAAATTATTTATATGTTACGTATTATTATTTTAAATTAATTACATTATAAACAAGTATTATATTAATTAATTAATTTATAATTTAAATATTATATTAAATTTTTTAAAATTTTAATTATTATATTAAATATTTTATTATAACTCAAATGTAATTATATCTTATTTTATTGTACTTTAACCATTTTTTAACAATAACTCAATTTGATGCTTAACAAATAACCTCTAAGGTACTCATAGAGGCCACCCGATATAACCGATCTTAACTCTATGCAATGTGTTTAAAATAATATCAAAGCTAGTTTGACAAAAGGGTTATAAACTATCAAAATTATGATTAGTGATTCACACAATGTAATCTATGGTAAAACATTAACTCTTACCCTAACATAATCAAGTAAATTAGCCAGCTGTGCAGTTGATAGATCAAAAACTTATCAAAAATTAACGTATGAGTTACCCATAAAGACCATCTAGCATAACCAAACTTGACCCTATGCAATGTGTTTAGAATGGGCAAATAAATCAAATGTTAAAAATAATTACAATCAAAAGAACCAAAGTAATACTCAAATTTCGCGCCTACCCTCAAAAGACTAAAATCATTCGTCAAAAGGGTCAAAAATTAAGTTACAAACAAACATAATGATAAAAGTTTTTTCTTTTAAAAAGATAAAGATTGAGGGCTGTACGAATGGCGTTGCTACCACAGGCAAGGAGAACCCTAAAAAAGTGACCCATTTTTTAATTAGAAAACGAAAATTTGTTTCAACAAATTAATCAAGCAAATTGAAAGAAGTTTTTTTCTTTTGTCACTTTTCTGGCTATTGAAATTACCCATATCAAAATAGAGGAAAATCTATCTATCACAAATTTTTTTTCTTTAGTTATCAGTTTAATATTGGCTAACATTTTCCTCCTTGAGTCAATTAATTATGAAAATTAAAAAATGGGTAGAATAATTAAGAAATAAATACCGTTTACATTTCATGTCAATTAAAAATTAAGGATGTATTTGATAAATCAATTTGTATGTCATATTTATTGAATATTATTTTTTAAAAATAATTATATAAAATAATTAAATTAACCTTTGAATTCTTATCTTCTATGAAAATTGGGAATTGTTTAAGACTTGAGAGTCTTCAAATTCAAGCATGCGAAACTACATAATGAATAATGATATTAAAAATATTATGATATTAATAGAAATAATATTTCAAGAAAAGTAACTCTATTTTAAATACTAATGTAAATAATATTAAATATTATTATAACTACATAATAATTTTAATAACAAATAATTTTAATATTTTAATAATAAATATTTTTGAATATTTTAATAGTATGGTTATTGTAATATTAAAATATTTGAATGGAACCACTGTTTGTGTAGGCTAATAATGGTTATTGTAAGTTTATTATGTCTAAGAACGATATTAACTATTTTGTACTCATAAAACTATTTTTTTAGATAAAATCCTACAATCTATATTATTATGCATATAGTTCTTAACTTTTGTAAGACTATTTTTTGTGCCAAAATAATATATAAACTATTTTATTATAATCTAAGTTTATAGAATTTTATTATAATGATTTTATTGTGTTGTATTTTTAATTTTAAATTGCTATTTTATATTTATAATTATTATTATTATTATGGATAAATGTAAAAATATAATTTAAATACTTAAGTAAAAAACATTATTTTGATCGAAATACTGATTTAAAAAAAAAAACCAAACGACAGAAAATTTTTTTCAAAAATATTATCCAAACAACAAAAAAATTTAGATTTTCCAAAAAATAAATCTATTTTTCAGAAAGCTATTTTCAATGAAATAAAAAGTGCATTAAATTTAAATATTAATACTTGTAATCTCTTCTTCTATTCTAGGCTATGATCTTTTTTGTAAAAAAAAAAAAAAATCCAACAAAACATACTAATTATATAAAAAGAAAGATCAACCTATATTAGTATAAAATTTAAAAAAATTTATATTATTTTTAACCATTAATTTCACTAAATTCAAAAGATAAGAGAGATAAATGAAAAAAAAATCTCATCTTTTAAATCTATTAAAGTTAAAAGTTAAAAAAATAAATTTTTTTGTATAAATTGATCCCTCTCTATTATTATATATTATATACTATATATATTGTTGCTAAAGTAGATATGCAGTAATATTACTTGGTTTATTACAAAGTAAATTTATATGTTTTCCAGATACCGAGCATTGAGATGTCATTGAAAAAAACAATGTAAATTGAATTAAACAATTTTGCAAGGATGCATGTACCTACACGTGTACGAAAAATACCATATGTAGAGCTTATTAAGATTCCACGTACATTTTGATACATTATCTAGCAAGAAGATTTTTAAAAATAATAATAATAAAGGTGTTTTGAAATATCTCATTCAAGTAATAATTGATTTTCCATTCATTTCCTGTTAGAAACACAAACTTTTTTTTCTTTTTTTTCTTTTTTGTGAAAGAAAGAAAACACAAAACCACACCACATTTTTTTTACTATTGGCAAAAAATAATTTAACTAATTATTTTTTTGAAAACTCCTCTAATCAAAGGCCATGAAACTTTGAAAAGAAGGCTTCTCTAACTAAAAGTTATAAGATTTTAAAGAAGACTCTTCTAACTAGAGGCTATAAGACTTTAACAAAAGTTTTTCTAACCAAATGTTATCAAACTTGATATTTAAAATTTTATAGGTCTTATAGATTATGCCTATAAGCACAAATTTTGTCTGATTCTATTTTTAACTTAAATATAGTTTTGTTTATATTATTATTATTATTATTATTATTATTATTATTATTATTATTATTATTATTACTACTACTAATTAATTAATTAATTGTAAAAAAAGAAAAAGTAAAAAAAAAATTTGTTTCAACTTTGGCAACTGAAATCAAGCTACCACAGTGGTTCGTTTTTCTCCCCTAATACTGCTTAAATTGATAGCATGAAATCCAATGACTAAAAGTCACTACACAGGTCTTCAAAATTTTCACACAAGGATCTCAGGAGATATGGGATTTAAATCTCAAAAGATCTATAAATGGAGTTAATTTTTGCAAAACATGAGGAAAAAGAAAAATAAGGGAAATACTGTTAAAAAAAAAAAAGAAAGCCAAATAAAATAGGAACATAGAAGGAAGCCTAGGAATTCTGAAAAAAAAAAAAAAAAAAAAAGAGACAAGAAACACACTCAAGCAAAACAAAAAAAAAAAAAACCCAACAATCACAGTCCTCTTTGACAGAGGAACCAATAGCAAAAACAAAAGAAAATTTAGAAACAAAAAAAAAAACTTTGAGAATGAAATTCTTGATCAAAGAGGTTTGAGATGTGCTTTTTGAAAAATCTAGTTTTAAAAAAGTGTTTAGAAAATAAAAAGGACCAATTTGGAATTTTTTAAAAATTTTTGAAAAATTTTTTGGGTGGCCAAATTTTGAAAAACTTTGAATTTTTTAGCAACATTTGAAGTTTCTTATGACCGAAATCTAGGTATATCTCCAGAATCTAGAAAACTTTGAATTTCCCAATGCCATTGAAGATTCTGGCCATCGATGTACAGTGACAATTGATTGAAATCTAGGTTGCTATTGAGGTTAGCAAGAGGGGCTGGATTTTTAAAGAGAGAGGCTTTGGAGGTAAAAAGGAAAAAAAATAAAAAAATAAAAATAGGCCTTTTATAAGCACTTCAAAACAATGTCGTTTTGGGTGTTTGATTGGCATTCGACTCACACATCAACCTACGCTCTGACCCAACCCGTTTGGTAAGTTTTCCCCTTTTTTTTCTTTTTATTTTCTATTTTGATTTTGATTTTATTATTTTATGTTGATTTTTATGCTATTTTTTATTTTTTATGATATTATTGTTATTATTCTTATTGTTATTTTATATTATTACTAGTAATAATTCTTTTAGAAATAAATAAATAAAATGAAAAATAAAACTACAATAAAATATGGACTTAAAAAATATAATATGCAAAAAAATTAATAATAACAATAACTATTTAAGGAAAATAAAATTTTATTGCAAGCAAAAAGTTATTTAAATTTCACCAAAGTGTTAGGATAATTTAAAATATAATTTTTTCTAAAAAAATAATATTTAAAAAAAGATAAATAAAATAAAAAAGAAATGAAAATTTGTTTAAATGAATCTTTTAAATATAATTTTATAGAAAATTGAAATAATTTTATTTTCTTTAATTATTGCAAGTAAAAATAATTTTTCAGATTTTACCATAGAGTTAGAATAATCAAAAATTATTTTTACTAGAATAAAAGTTTATTTAAACAATATAAAATAATAATAAATAAGAATAATTGATATTTTGAATAAATAATTTAAGAAAAATAAAATTTTGTTGCAAGCAAAAAGGTTATTTAAATTTCACCAAAGTGTTGGGATAATTTAAAATATAATTTTTGCTAAAAAATAAAATTTAATAAAAAAAGATAAATGAAATAAAAAAAATGATAAATTGTTTAAATGAATCTTTTAAATATAATTTTAGAAAAAATTGAAAGAATTTGGTTTTCTTTAATTATTGCAAATAAAAATAATTTTTTGGATTTCACCATAGAGTTGGAATAATCTAAAATTATTTTTACTAGAATAAAGGTTTATTTAAATAATATATTAAATAATAAAATAATAATAATTGATATCTTGAATAAATATTTTTTAAAAATGTAAATTTAAAAAAAAAATTGAAAGAGTTTGATTTTTTTAATACAAGTAAAAGATTAATATTTTTAGATTTCATCGGAAAGTCAAAATAATCTAAATTTTTTAAAATAATATAATAAAACAGATAAAAACAATAACAGTAAATAATAACAAAAAAATAATCCCAATAAAAATTAATTAATTAATTAATAAATCCCTTAATTATCATAAAAAAATTTTATTTAGGATCTTGTTAAAAAGTTGAGATAATTCTAAAACTTATTTAAAATTTTTAGGATTTCGTCGAGGTGTCAGGATAATTTTAAAATTTGCTTAATAAATTTTGGGATCTCATCTAAGAGTCAAGATGTTCTTAAAATTATTTTATTAAATAAATAAAATATCTTATGTTGAGATTTTGAGAATTTTGTGAATGGCTAATGCAGACGTCCTATTTAGTCCAAGCCTAAACCTATTGGGCTTAGCCCGATATAGTCAAATTTTTAGGCCTAATTACTTTTTATTTTATATTTTATTTATTTATTTATTTAGGGTTTTATCTTTTTGTTAATTATCCGGTTATTATTTTCATTTATCTTTGATTTTTTTATTGATTTATCTTTGGTTTTTAGGAGATAATAGAGTTAATGGTAAAAATGGTAAAAAAAAATCAAAAAAATGCAAATTCTACCATGAATGGGTGTTGGTAGAGTTGTAATTGGTTTCAATTTCTATAGGATAAATCTAACATTTTTGTGATAATTCAAAAATCTTGTCAAGGATGGATTCATAGTCTATCGGGAACTCTTCTACCTATTCCTTATAAATTCACACACTGATCAGAGGTAAAGGACAAGGAGAAATACAGAAACACAAGTCAAAAAAGCATAAAAGAAATCACGTAAGGGAAGCTAAAAGGCAGTCAAAAAATTGTAAGAGATTTTTTAGTTCAAAAAGTAAATTTCTTTTTTAGAAATTTTCTAGAAAATTTTCATATTTTAGCATCGTTTGAATTTTTCAGTGACTTTCTAGTGAGATCCCTAATTTTGGGCAAGGTTCCCAATTTTCTACATCCATTTTCCAGAATCCAATTAACTTTCGACCAGATTTTGATGAACTAACCCAGATTTCGATGAAAAATCTTAAAATCCAATGAAGATTCAACCGGTGTTCTTAGAGATTTTAGAGAAAGAAAGAAAACAGGGAGCAGAGGAAATTTGAAGAAAAAGTCTAAATTTGGTCCTTTATACCTTTTGGAAATAACACCATTTTCACCTTAATAAACCCCCAGGATCCACAAGTTTTTATTCAGGTGACCCAACCTGAGCGCAACCCGTTTCTGCCGACCACGTTCTATCCAATTTCTTCAGTCGAGCTGAGTTAAGCTGCACCTCTGAATTGTATCTTCAAGTTGATATCTATGCCTCCAATTGAGTCGTTTTAGTCACCAAGCCGAACTGTTTTTGGTTTTTTTTTATTTTTTTATTTTGTTTATTTATTTATTTATTTTATAAGTTTTTTTTTGCATGATTAAATTTTAGAAAAAATATAAAATATAAAACAAAAAATATATATTTTTTAGAATAAATAATAATTATCAAATGATGGAATTTGTAAAAATTTCAAATCGTAAATTTTTATAAATTTTCTAGGTGAAAACTTTCTCTAAATTTGTTCCAAATTGTGGAATAATTTAGATAAAGTTTCAATAACAATAATTAATATTTATTTTCAATTCAAAAATAAAAAATATATATAAAAAATAAAAAATTTAATATAGATTTTGAAATTAAATATTAATTACCCAATGATGAGACTCTAAAAATTTCAAATGGTAAATTTATAAGAAATCTCTAAGTGAGAAATTTCTCTAAATTTATCTCAAATAGTGGAATAATTTAGATGGAATTTCAATAAAGGTAATTATATTTTTCCAAATAAAAATTTTTTGATTGAAAATATTTGACAATTATCCAATGATGAGATTTTTAGATATTTTAAATGGTAAATTCTTAAGAAATCTTTTAGTGAAAAACTTCTTTAAATTTGTCCCAAATGGTAAAAGAATTTATATAAAATTTCAATGAAAATAATTGTATATTATTTTATTTTCAAAGATAAAAAACAAAAAAATTTTCTAAATAGATCCAAATGGTGAAAAATTTAGAAATTAAAAAAAGAATATATTTCTAATTTAGCCAAATGGTAGAATAATTAGATATATTTTCAACAAAAATCAAAATAAAAAAAATAATAAAATCTTTTCGATGATCAGAGCCTTTTCAAGAAAAACAAATGAGATTTTCGAATACTCTTAAGGGTGAGGACATTAATTTTTAAGAATCTATGGTAGAAATCCTTAAAAAGTTATTTCAATTTTCAACATTAAAATTTAAAACATAAAGAATTAAAAGATTAGGAAAATTTAAAATAAAATGGGAACGTAGTATTTGGATGGACATGTAAAGGTGCTATAACATTCCTTATATGTAACAGAACTTTCAAATCTCATTCTGATTAGTAGACCTGAACCTATTCTTTCAGAGCTTTTAGTCAAGCTTAGAAATTCTTTAAAAGGATAGATTCATTAGGTGGCCAATTACACCTAGTAAAAAATATTGGTGTTGACTTCATTTATTGGGTCTAGCTATAGATTTATAGATCTATATGTTATAATAGTTTGGCAACTCCACTGGGCACACTATAAAGAGTCAAGCCATAACATTTTAAATTTATCCTATCTTTGATCTAATGGTTTTAAATTGTAATTATTTATTTACTAACATTTTCCTTTTTTGTTTCTTATTTGATTTATGGGGTTGATAATTATATGTTCCTTCACACATACTGTTACATGTATTTGCATTACATGAGATTTATACTTAGGCTTTGTCCCTTTTATGAAGGAGTAAAGTACCTATGCTTTCATAAGATGATAATTACCACAATAGCTAGCAAAATACTCCCACTCAAATTGAATCTTTTTCATTGGTAGCCTGTGATGGG
>NW_019168015.1:6556040-6729644 GCF_002303985.1 Durio zibethinus | reverse complement strand
TATTCGATACCTGATTCAATATAAAAAATAACCTTTAGATGTATCATGTTGTGATACAACTGGAGTGTTTTGATTGGTACAACCCGTAACAAAAAGAAATTAACAACATTGATGTGATCATCTAAGTGTGGGTTTTACACATTTTATTAGGTCAATGTGGTTTGGTGGTTGTGTAGGTTTTTGGCTCAGTTAGCCTTTGATGGGGAGACCTCTAGGGTTGTTTAATTAATTGGGCTAAGGTTTCTTCTTCACTTCTATGAAACCTAATGTGCTTTCCAAATTATCTCTTGGCTATCAAGGGCCCAAAAGTATGAAACCTATTTTTCTTTTGACCTTGCTTTAGGCCATATACTACAACAAAACTCCTTGATTGGAATGCTGGAATGCAGGTATGGTTTGCAGAATTGGCTTTCTTCACACTCAATGTGACTCTTCATCCATAAATAAAGTAATTGTAAGCACCCATTAAATCAACCTTTACCATTTCTGTGAAAAAAAATTTAGAGAACGAATGGTTTTTGCTAAAATAGTTAGAGCTGCATTGACTTTGTATTCTAACTGATTGACAAAGTCTATCATTGTGACATTAACATGTTCAATGACTTTTGGGAAGATCATTAATCCATATAAAGCTATAGCCATTGCCACCAACCCATGATCATCATCCAAATACCCTTGGATGAAGTCTCATAAAAAACTCTATGGGATAATCTTACTTTCACTTTTTGTTTTGACACATACATCAACTTGAGGCAAGCTAAGTCTAAGCATTTGCACCAGTTTTTTATGATAGCCCACCTTATTTGACCAATAAATCTTATCCAGATTTGACAAATCAAAGTAAAGAGGACCATATACTCTTCAATTGTGGGCACCATGTCTGCTTCATTGAAGATAAAATACCTATAAGAAAGATCCTAAAATTGAAAGATGCCTCTAATTAGATTATTATCTACATCCACTTGGAATAGTGAAGTTATGTCTCCATATTTATTCTTAAACACCTCCTACCTTGTTTTACTCATGTATCCTCAAACATTGCTTAAGTCAACAAGGTCATTTTGTTGGAGATCAAGATGAACTCTCTTAGGTAATGATGAGATAAAACCCTCAGGCAAGCAATTTCCTTATTTTTTTTGCCCTTCCTCTGACTTGATTTTCAACTAATATGTAGATTCATAACGGACTGATGTAAACTTTGATTGCATTTGACTTTCCATAGATGTAGGTATGAGATTTGACTTATCAATGACTGATATGTAACAAATATTCCCTATATGAGAATGATGCAAATGACAATGTTAAACATGACCATAAAGATTATACATTAAATGGTATTGAAATGATGCAAGTGCATAAAATCAAACAAAATGGTTAGATCATAAACTATTCCTCTTTGTGTCCTAATCTTTGAGTTACATCTATCAATGGATAGGAATGGCTCTATCCTAAGGCTGGCCTCTTAAATGTAGATTATATGTTTGGTTAGGTGACATTGACCACTAAAAGTTCTCAAATTGTTCTTTACATCATTGTCTATCACAAACTAGTAAAACAGTCCAATCCTCACCCATCACAGGCTACCAACGAAAAAGATTCAATTTAAGTGAGAGTATTTTGCTAGCCATTACAGAGATTATCATCTCACGAGAGCGTAGGTACTTTACTCCCTCTTAAGAGGGATAAAGCTCGGGTATAAAGCTCATGTAATGCAAATATATGTAATAGCGTATATAAAATAACATATAATTGTTAACTCCATAAATCAAATAAGAAACAAAAAAGAAAAATGTTAGTAAACAAATAATTACAGTTTAAAACCATTAGATCAAAGATAGGATAAATTTAAACTGTTATGGCCTAACTCTTTATAGTATCCCTAATGGAGCCGCCAAACTGTCATAACATATAGATCCGTAAATCTATAGCTAGACTTAACAAAAGGAGTCACCACCAATATGTTTTACTAAGTGTGATTGGTCACCCAATGAATCTATCCTTTTAAGGAATTCCTAACTTGACTAAGGGGTTCAAAAGTTCGGTTACGTATGAGGAAGTTTATAGCACCCCTACATGCCCATCCAAAGAATGGTACCATTTTATTTTAAATTATCACAATCTCTTGATTGTAATGGTTTTAAATTTTAATGTTGAATATTGGAAATAACTTTTAAGATTCTCCATCAATCTGGTAGATTTTTTAAAAATAATGTCATCACCTCAAGCGTATCCAAGAATCCCATTTGTTTTCTTAAAAAAGCTTCATCACCGAAAAAGATTTAATTATTTTTTTATTTTGATTTTTGTTGAAAATATATCTAATTATTCTACCATTTGGGCTAAATTAGAAATATCTTCTTTTTTAAATTTCTAAATTTTTCACAATTTGGATCTATTTAGAATTTTTTTTTAATGTTTTTTATCTTCGAAAAGAAAATAATATGACAATTATTTTCATTGAAATTTTATTTAAATTCTTCCACCATTTGGGACAAATTTAAAGAAGTTTCTCACCTAAAGATTTCTTAGGAATTTACCATTTGAAATTTCTAAGAATCTCATCATTGGATAATTGTCAAATATTTTCAACAAAAAAAATTTTATTTGGAAAATATAATTACCTTTATTAAAATTCCATCTAAATTATTTCACTATTTGAGATAAATTTAGAGAAATTTTTCACTTAGAGATTTCTTAAAAATTTACCATTTAAAATTTTTAAGAGTCTCATGTTTGGGTAATTAGTATTTAATTTCAAAATCTATATTAATTTTTTTTATTTTTGAATTGAAAATAAATATTAATTATTGTTATTGAAACTTTATCTAAATTATTCCACAATTTGGGACAAATTTAGAGAAATTTCTCACCTAGGAAATTTATAAAAATTTACCATTTGAAATTTCTACAAATTCCATCGTTGGATAATTATTATTTATTCTCAAAAAATATTTTATTTTGCTTTTTATTTTTTATTTGTTCTAAAATTTAATCATGCAAAAAAATTTTATAAAATAAATAAATAAATAAACAAAATTAAAAATAAAAAAAAAACTAAAAATGGCTCAACTTGGTGGCTAAAACAACTCAGCTAAAGGCATAGATATCAGCTCAAAGATACGGCTCGAATGTGCGACTTGGCTCAACTTGGCTAAAGAAATTGGCTGGAATGCTAGTTGACAGAAGTGGGTTGCATTCAAGTCGGGCCACCTGAATAAAAACACACAGATCATAAGTGTTTATTAAGGTGAAAACAATGTCATTTTCAGAGGGTATAAAAGACCAAATTCAACCTTTTTCCTTAGATTTCCTTTGCTCTCTCTCTTTTCTCCCTCTTTCCTTTCTTTTTCTCTCTCTAAAATCTTAAGAACACCTGTTGAATCTTCATCAGATTATGAGATTTTTTGTCGAAATTTGAGTTGGTTCACCAGAATCTGGTTGGAAGTTCATCGAATTCTAAAAAATAGACATTGAGAATTGGAAACCTCACCAAAAATTGGGGATCTCATCAAAAAGTCAACAAAAAATTCAAACGACACTAGAAAATTCCACTGAAATCTAAAAATTTTCCAAAAACTTCTAGAAAAAAAATCTACTTTTTCACTTAAAAAATCTTCCATAATTTTTTGACTGCCTTTTGGTTTCTCTTACGTGATTATTTTATGCTTTTCTGACCTGTGTTTCTATATTTCTCCCTGTCCTTTGCCTCTAATCAGTGTGTGAATTTATAGGGAGTAGGTAGAAGAGTTCCTAATGGACTATGAATCCAACCTTGACAGGATTTTTGTATTATCACAAAAACGTCAGATTTATCCTATAGAAATTGAAACCACTTCAACTTCGCCAACACTATTCACCGTAGAATTTGCATTTTTTTGCATTTTTTTACCTTTTTTATTATTAAATCTATTATCTCCTAAAAACCAAAAATAAATCAAAGATACATGAAAACAAACAATTGGATAATCAACAGAAAGATAAAACCCTAAATAAATAAAATATAAAATAAAGAGTAAACTCTATCGGGCTAGGCCCAATGGGTTTGGGCCGACCAAATAAGATGTCTACATTGACCATTCACAAAATTCTCAAAATCTCGTCATAAGATATTTTATTTATTTAATAAAATGATTTTAAGAATATCCCAACTCTTTAGCAAGATCTTAAAATTTATTAAACAAATTTTAAGATTATCTTGACACTTCAAGGAAATCTTAAAAATTTTAAATCATTTTTAAGATCATTTCAACTTTTTGATGAGATCCGAAATAAAATTTTTTTATGATAATTAAGAAATTTAATTAATTAATTAATTAATTTTTATTGTGATTTTTTTTGTTATTATTTACTGTTTATTGTTTTTATCTTTTTTATTATATTATTTAAAATTTTTAAATTATTCCAATTCACTAGTGAAATCTAAAAATATTAATCTTTTACTTATATTAAAAAAATCGAACTCTTTCAATTTTTTTAAAAAAATTTACATTTTTAAAAAATATTTATTCAAAATATCAATTATTATTATTTTGTTATTTTTTATATTGTTTAAATAAATCTTTATTCTAGAAAAAATAATTTTAGATTATTCCAAATCTATGGTGAAATCCAAAAAATTATTTTTATTTGCAATAATTAAAGAAAACCAAATTCTTTCAGTTTTTTCTAAAATTATATTTAAAATATTCATTTAAACAACTTAGTATTTTTATTTTATTTATCTTTTTTTAAAATTTTATTTTTTAGCAAAAATTATATTTTAAATTATTCCAACACTTTGGTGAAATTTAAATAACATTTTTTCTTGCAATAAAATTTTATTTTCCTTAAATTATTTATTCAAAATATCAATTATTGTTATTTATTATTATTATTATTATTTATATTGTTTAAATAAACTTTTATTCTAGTAAAAAAAATTTTGGATTATTCTAACTCCATGGTAAAATCTGAAAAATTATTTTTACTTGCAATAATTAAAGAAAATCAAATTCTTTCAGTTTTCTCTAAAATTATATTTAAAAGATTCATTTAAGCAATTTATTATTTCTTTTTTATTTTAATTATCTTCTTTTAAATATCATTTTTTAGCAAAAATTATATTTTAAATTGTCCTAACACTTTGGTGAAATTTAAATAACCTTTTTACTTGCAATAAAATTTTATTTTCCTTAAATAGTTATTTTTATTATTATTAATTTTTTGCATATTATATTTTGTTAAGTCCATATTTTATTTTAGTTTTATTTTTCATTTTATTTATTTATTTATAAAAGAATTATTATTAGTAATAATATAAAAAAACAATAATAATAATAACAATAATATCATAAAAATAAAAAATAACATAAAAATCAACATAAAATAAATCAAATCAAAATAAAAAATTAAAAAAAAGAAAAACCTATCAAATGGGTCAGGTCGGCACACGAGTTGACATGTGGGTTGGATATGGGTCAGACACCCAAAATAACATCGTTTTGAAGTGCCTATAAAAGGCCTATTTCTATTTTTAAAATTTTTTCTTTCCCTTCCTACCCCCAGAGCCTCTCTCTCTCTAAAAACCTAGCCCCTCTCGTCGACCACTATGGCAACCCAGATTTTGATCGATTGTCGCCATGCACCGATGGCTAAAATCTTTAACAGCATTGGAAATTTTAAAGTTTTACAGATTATGGTGATATGCCCAGATTTCGGTTGTCAAAAACTTCAAATGTCATTAAAAAATTCAAAGTTTTCCAAAATCTGGTAACCCAAAAAATTTTTCAAAAAATCTCAAATTAATCCTTTTTGTTATCTAGACACTCTTTCAAAACTAGATTTTTCAAAAAAAAAATCTCAAACCTCATAGATTTAGAATTTCATTCTTAGGGGTTTTTTTTTCTAAAATATTTTTGTGTTTGCTACTAGTTCCTTTGTTATAAAGGACTATGATTGTTGGTTTTGTTTTGTTTATGTGTGTTTCTTGTCTCTTTTTTTTTTCTAGAACCCCTAAGCTTCCCTCTATGTTCCTCTTTTTTTTGGCTCTTTTTTTTTTAACAGTATTTCCTTTATTTTTCTTCCTCCTCATGTTTTGCAAAAATTAGCTTTATTTATAGAGCTTCAAGGATTTAAATCCCATATCTCCTAGGATCCTTGTGCGAAAAATTTGAAGACCTGTCTAGTGACTTTTAGTCATTGGATTTCATGCTGTCAATTTAAGTAGTATCAGGGGAGAAAAATGAATCACTCTGGTAGCTTGATTTCAGTTGCCAGAGTTGAAACAAAAAATTTTTTTTAACTTTTTCTTTTTTTATAATTAATTAATTAATTAATAGTAGTAGCAATAATAATAATAATAATAATAATAATAATAATAATAATAATAATAATTATAATAATTATAATCATAATAACAATAATAAAAAAATTATATTTAAGTTAAAATAGAATTAGACAAAATTTATGCCTATAGGCATAATCTATAAGACCTATAAAATTTTAAATGTCAAGTTTCATAACCTTCGGTTAGAAGAGCTTTCTTTAAAGTCTTATAGCCTCTAGTTAAAAGAGTTTCTTTTAAAATCTTATAGCTTTTGGTTAGAGAAGCTTTTTTTTCAAAGTTTCATAACCTCAGGTTAGAGGAGTTTTCAAAAAAATAATTAATTAAATATTTTTCTATTAATAGAAAAAAAAATGTGGTGTGCTTTTGTGCTTTCTTTCTTTCACAAAAAAGAACAAAATGGTCATGTTTCTAACATCATGTTCACTTAGACAAAAATTGTTATCTTTTCATCTTTGCCATATTCTTGATTCTCATATTGTGCAAAGAGGGGTAGTTGTAAACATTTATTTTGTCCAAAAAACCAAATATTACGACTAAATAAACCCGGATCGATTTTTAATTCCATTCGAGTATAGTCAAATACCTTAATCGAATGGATCGAGTTAAATTCGTATTGGGTTATTTTAAATTTTATTAAACCTTCAAATTATATTATTATTATTATTATTTTCTTAATTCTTTTGACATCTTTTTTTTCTTCTTTATTCCCCAAAGTCTCAATGAATTTAATGCACTAAAAGTCCATCTACCACAGACCTAATTTTGTAGCACCAAATTCGACACCCAGTGATCGATATCAATCCTAAATATCTTTTACAATCCTTTAAAACATAGGATTTGAAGACTGAAAAGAGCTTTATATATTAAGCCAATACACAAAGACAAGGAGAAAAAAGCAATATTTTTAGAGAACTAGGGGGTTTCTACAAAAAAAAAAAGGCACACAAAACAAAAAAATGAAAACCATAGTCCTCCCAAAAGAGGAACCATCAACATTAAAAAAAATTCCAAAAAAAAAAACTAGAACATTTTTTTTTGTTTTTGATCTAAGTGTTTGGGATTTTTTTTTTTTTTTTTGAAGAAACTAGTTTAAGAAAAGTTTTAACAAATCAGGATAATCTTAAAATTAGTTTTAACAAATGAACAAAATATCTTATGATGAAATTTTGAAATTTTCTATGAATTCTACTAAAGTATTGGAGAAATTATAAAATTCAAAAATAATAATAATAATTTCACAACAAAAAACTATTTTTTTCATAAATAAATTTTAGAAAATTAATTTTAAATATAAAGAAGACCATATCGTCGAAATTAAAAAGATAACATATGTTTAATTAGTACCGTTCTTCAAAGGGGCTACGTGAAAGTGCTGATAACTTTTTCACTCGTAATCATACTCTTAGACTCAACCTTGATTTTGCATACCTAAGCATCTTTTAGTAAATCTTAATCAATTTTAAGATTTTTATTAAAAGATTATGTTTTTGGGTGGCTAATTACACCTTTGCAAAAAATATTGGTGATGACTTTGTAAATTTTTACCAAGTTTAGCGATCGAGTACCCCCATGAACGAAAAATCGTTATGACATGTAAAATATGAAAATTGTTATATCATAATTTGTATCGATATACCAAACATAAAATATATTTTTTTACCAAACTCATAGACGATTTTTATCAAAATTTTAAACCGTATCATTTTTTTATTTTTTTATATAATTTTCACATTATATTATCACATAATATCTAAAATTATCAGATCTAACTAAAATTGCAACATTATTGTTTTTGAAAGACAACATTTATTGGACAATGTAAAAATGTCATGGTATTATTAAGATACCGGTAATAACTACTTTAGTTAGCAACGTAAAAAAAAAAAAACACTAGCTTACAAGTTACATGTATAGTCGCCAAAGACATCTTATAGTTATGCTAAAAATTATACCACGCTTATATTTTGTTTTGTAAGACTAATATTGCACTTTGAACCACTCACCTGATGCACAAAGAGTAAAAACTTCAGTACAAATACTCCACGAGAGAGGAGAAGCTTCGAACTTAATTTTTTAACAACGAAAAACATTATGCTTACTATTTGAACCAAATATTTTATATAAAAATGTATATTAATTCACTTAAAAAGCAGTAATATTATGATTAAATATAAAAAAACTCTTGAGTAAAAATAAAAAAAAATTCAAACTTCTTGATGTAATTAATTGAGACCTCAAATATTTATTTTCATATAATTATACTCTTAAATATCTATTTTTACCAAGTTAAGCACTCAATTAAATAAAAATTGAAGATGTCAATTAACGAATTTTTGTCTGATAAAGATTCAATTGGATGAAAATAAATTTTTGAGAGCTCAATTAATTACAATAAAATGATAAAAGATTGAATAATTATTTATTTTAATTCAGATTTTTTTTATACATCAACCTAATATTATTATCTGCTTAAAAAAAATACTATTGTTTGTTGTTGTTGGAATGGATACATTTTGATTTTGATTTGGGTAAATTACATGTTTAATCACCTAATTTTAGGTATTTTTTTTATTATGATCATTCAATTACGAAAACTTACAATTTAGATACTAATTTTTATGAGTTTTTTTTGTCACTCAATCTTTACATATTAAAGTCACGCTGATGTGACATTGTCACATCATTTGTTAGAGGCTATGAGAAAATGTCATGTTATTTAACATGTCGTGAGTATTATTGACAAGGCATTGTAAATATTAAAAAAAAACTAAAATTTAAAAATTAAAAAAGATAAATTATAATTTTGATCACTTAACTTTTCAAGAGTTTTTATTTTTGTCATCCAACTTTAAAAATTTCCTAATTTGATCGTCAATATTTATGAAATTATTGATATTTTGGTTTTCATTGTTAACATCTTACCATCGATGTGGTTTTCTAACAATTTAATCACCAATATTTTTTAAATTTAATATAATAAATTATTTTATTATTTTTATTATTTATACATTTTTATTTTTTTATTGCATGGAATCAAGTCTACGAACTTTCATTAGGATGAAATATTTCAAATTTTATTTATTGTTTGGCTGGCTGATGTAATATATATATATAAAATGCTTGTTTATTGGGATGAGCTGGATGGTAGATACTTGAAATCATCCCATTTTAATGATTTTAAAAATTGGATTTATTCATTCATTTTTTTTTTAATTTAAGGGGTACAAATCTATTAAAATAAAAATTTATAATTTTAATTTCATGTAATCAAAATATCGGTTGCTTATTTATATTTGTTTTATAAAATTTGATGACTTATTTGATAATTATCTCAAAATATTTCAAAATAGATAATAAAATAATAAAATAAATTATTATATTAAATTTCATAGACGTTGATAATCAAAGCATTATAAAACCATGTCAGCAATTGAAATCAAAATATTAATAACGTGACCAAAATTATAATTTGATTTTTTTTATTTTAAACTTTTTTTTTCAAAAGTTATAGTCATATAGTATGTTAAATAATGTGTTAATACCACCTGATATCTAATAAATTACCATATCAGCATACCATTAATCTCTAACGAGTGAATGATAAAATAATTTCATAAACATTAATAATCACATTGTAAATTTTTATAATTAAGTGACCAAATAAGAAATCACTTAAAAAAATTAGGTGCTAAATGTGTAATTTATTCTTTTCATTTTATCGGGGTCTATGGGACAAGGGGACACCTAAGGGCGTTTTATATGTATCATCAATTGTTAGAATAATAAAGTAGATGATGAATATCATCCGCTCTCCTCTTGTTCTGTAAGGTTAGGTGCTTGGCACTTCAACTTCAAGAGCAGGGTTTGAGAGTCGGTATCCAAAAGAATGAATGGAAAACCAATTATTACTCAAATGAGGTATTTCAAAATTCTTTTATTTTTCTTAATCTTCTTTCTAGATAAGATGTATCAAAATGTACGTGGAATCTTAATAAGCTCTACATATGGTCTTTTTCGTACACGTGTAGGTACATGCATCCTTGCAAAATTATTTAATTCAATTTACATTCTTTTTTTCAATGACATCTCAATGCTCGGTATCTGGAAAACATATAAATTTACTTTGTAATAAACCAAGTAATATTACTGCATATCTACTTTCACAACAAAATATATAGTATATCATATATAATAATTGAGAGGGATTAATTTATACAAAAGAAATTATTTTTTTTAACTTTTAATTTTAATAGATTTAAAGGATGAGATTTTTTTTTTCATTTATATCTCTTATCTTTTGAATTTATTGAAATTAATGATTAAAAAAATATAAATTTTTTTAATTTTACATTAGTGTAAGTTGATTTCTCTTTTTATATAATTAATCTATTTTGTTGGATTTTTTTTTACAAAAAAGATCATAGCCTAAAATAGAAGAAGAAATTACAAGTGTTGAGATTTGAATTTAATGCGTTCTTTGTTTCACTAAAAATAGCTTTCTGAAAAATAAATTCAATATTTTGAAAAATCCGAAGTTTTTTGTTGTTTGGATAATATTGTTGAAAAATATTTTTTGTTGTTTAGATTTTTTTTTAAATCAGTATTTCGATTAAAATAATGCTTTTTACTTAACTATTTAGATTTTTTTTAAATCAGTATTTCGATCAAAATAATGCTTTTAACTTAACCATTTAAATAATATTTTTACATTTATCTATAATAATAATAATAGTAAATATTATAAATATAAAAATAACAATTTAAAATTAAAAATACAACACAATAAAATCATTATAATAAAATTCTATAAACTTAGAATATAATAAAATAATTTATATATTATTTTTACACAAAAAATAATCTTACAAAAGTTAAGAACTATATGCATGAAAATATAAATTGTAGGATTTTATCTAAAAAAATAGTTTTTATGTATACAAAATAGTTAATATTGTTCTTAGACATAATAAACTTACAACTATTATTAGCCTACGCAAAAAGTGGTTCCATTCAAATATTTTAATATTACAATAACCATAACTATTAAAATATTCAAAGCTATTTATTATTAAAATATTAAATTTATTTATTATTAAAATTATTATGTATTTATAATAATGTTTATATTATTTACATTAATATTTAAAATATTTAAAATAAAGTTACTTTGCTTGAAATATTATTTCTATTTATATAATAATACTTTTAATATCATTATTTATTATTTAAAATTTAAAACTATTTACTATTAAATTTGGATCAAAATTACTAAATTTAAAAATATTATTTTCATTCAAATGAGTCATTAATTTAATTTTAATCTAAATATCTAAAAAAATATAAAAGTTACATTAATATAAATGAATCTCTTATATATATATATATATATACATATATATATAAGATATAGGTATCGAGTATTATATTTTTATTATTTATATTTATTATAAATTAAAATATACCATATGAAGAATAAATAACTTACTATATGATATTCGAGGAACCCTCGTGGAGATTCTTTTTATGGTAGATATATTGATAGAAGTCAAAACTTTCAAGAGATGCTGTAATGGCTACAAGATTGTACTCTTGTTTTTAAATGACACAATATTTTATTGGATACTTCAAAAATGACATTGGTATAAGATTATAAGAGACAAGTTAAAATATAAGAACTACTTTATCAACAACAAAAGAAATTTAAACTCACATATACAATTTTATTAATGACTAAAATAGTAAAGTTGGTGACCCAGGTTGTCGCCCTCGACTTGTCTTCGAAGGTAAAGTGCTTGACTTTGATCTTCAAGGACAAGGTTCAGGGACCGGTAAGGATAAGAAAGCAACAGAAAACTATTTCACTCAAATGAGGTATTCTAAAATACCTTTATTTTTGTGCCATACAAAATCATTCAATTCAACATCAGATCAAGAATAATTTAAGATTTTAGTTTGAAGTTTCAAATTTTATGATGAAATTAAACATCGAATGAAAGATAAAATTGATAAATTCAAGCAAGTAATATTATTTCTATTAAAATAATAATACTTTTAATATCATTATTTATTATTTAAATTTTAAAACTATTTACCATAAACATCAAATTTTATCCGAAACACTTTTCATCATGATTAATCCAAGGCTCATTTGAAAATATAGGCCAACACCATTCAAAAGAACCATTTATAACCTATAAAAAGCCCACAAATTAGTTCATTTAGAAACTCAAAGTCAACTCTAATCAATCTGGTCAAACTAAATCAAAATCACATAAAGTTTGGTCAAAATGGATAGAATATGGGTCAATTTTCAAAATTCACAACTTAATTAGAATTAATGTGATTTAAAATTAAATTTCAAGATTTTTTTCTAAAACACTAAAAATTTCTATTACACATCGGGAAGTGCAAAATTACCAGTTATTTTCGTAATTTGACCTTTTTGAGCTCAAACTTTCATGAAACTTTTCATATTTTAATTCCATAATATTTCATGATTTTTGTGCATTTAAAATCGCAGTAGTACCTTGAGAAATGTGAAATGGTATTTTCGTAATTTAGCATCCTAAACTTGGATTTTCCCAAAATTTTTCATATCTTAATTTCATAATATTTCATGATTTTTTGTGCATTTGAAATCACAGCAGCACCCCGAGAAGTGTGAAAATACCAAAATACCTTTATAAGGGTATTTTTATAATTTGATCTTTTCGAGCTTGAATTTTTATGAAACTTTTTAGATCTCAATTTTATAATATTTCATATTTTTTGTGCTTTAAAATCCCAAAAATGGTCATGAAAACATTGACTTTTAAGAAAATAGCCTAAATACTAAAAATTTTGTATTTGGGGTAAAATACTCTTTTCATGGGTTTAGAGGCAATAAAAATCTAAACTTTTCAGTGAATAATATGGATTATTAGATCTCCTTTGAATTTGATCTAATGGTTAAAGCTTGTTCCTTGAAAAAAAAAAAGAACAGAAAAAACTTTAGCCTTTGGATGTTATTTAATCCAAGGGCCTATATTCACCAAGAAACAAAGTTTATTTTTTAAAAACAAAAAAAAAAGTTTGTCGAACAAAAAGGGAAGCTTAAATGGCAAAACCAAAAAGTAATAATAAAAAAAATTTCAAAAATCCCACTTGAGAATGGCATGAAAAACAAAGGAAACAATTTCAGCTTGAGACAAGCTAAATTTTTTAGGTACCACCAACCTGCAAAAAAGAGGACAAAATAGTGCCTGGCAATGGGTAGGAGAATAAAGACAATAAGAAACTTGGGAAGGAAGGATTTTAAGAGGATAAAAAAAGTGCTCTTGAAAAAAAGAAGGGAGTTTTTTCTAGAGTTCAAAAGAGGCTGCTGAAAAAAAGAGGAAAAGAATGAGAGGCTAGAAAAAAAAGAAAGAGAGAAAGCTTGTAATAGAAAAAAAAAAAGGGAAAGAGAAATACCAAATAGAAAAAGAAAAAAGGAGAAAGATGATTAGGGTGAACATGCATGGGACATGGGTATTGGTGGGAGGAAAAAACTAAAAATCAAAGAAAAAAGGCAGAAGGTGAAAGAAAAAGAATAAAAAAAAAGCAAAAAAAGAGAGGAAATTGTAAGTAAGGAAAGAAGAAGGCAACAACAAAAAAAGCAAAATAGCCAAGGACTGAGATGGCAGCAACTGAAAGTGAAAGAAAACTAGAACAAAAGATGCTGAATAGAACAAGAAAAGAGGAAAAAAAAAAGAAAGCAAGTGGAACAAAAAAAACTGGTCATGTAGTGGAAAAAGAGGCATGCAAAACTGAGTGGTCACTAAGAAAAATAAAGCAAAAAATGTGAAAGAAAAGGTAAAAAAATATAACAAAAAAAAAAGCAAAACGTGGAAAAGAAAGAAAACAAAAAGAGAAAAAAATAAACATAGAAAGTAAAAAAAAAAACACTAAAAAAAGGAAAAGAAATAGGGACCAAAAAATGCAAAAAAAAAAAAAAGATAATAGAAAACGAAGGTAGCAAAAAGGGAAACATAAAAGAAACAAGAAAGGTAAAGTGGTTGTCTTTTTCCCCTTGAAAGCTTAAGGTTTATTACACTGCATTTTTTCCCATCCTTTTCTACATGTATTCTTATTTGTCATCTTCATATCTTGTTTATTTTGCTGGTTATGCTATTTTTCTTTTCTTTCTTTGCTACATACTTGTATGAAAATGATAGGGAAGAACTTTCAAGATCAAGCTTTGTTCCTTTCTTCTTTGGAGAAACCCTTGTCTTGATTGGTTTATCTTGGTAAAGAGTTTACCAAAGGTAACTTAAGGATTAAATTTTAAAAATCTATATTTTGATGTGCTATTTAGGTTTTTAAGGAATAAAAATTTTCTATAAACAAAGACTTAAAATGTGTTTTTGAAAGTTTATTCAATTTTTAAGATTCATTTTCATACATTTGTTATACCATTTATGATCATGCACATTTTTCTTATGTTGTTTAAGTATAATTTGACTTTTATGCATATATAAGTTTAATGATGCCTATATATATATATATATATATTATATATATATATATTCATGATGTTTTAGTTTAATTGCGAGTTTAATTTCTTTATTGTTTGGATTTTCATGCTCTTTTTAACTTAAGCTTACGTACTTCAATCTATATTTGATATATTTTATTTTCATGCACAATAATAATAATAATAATAATAATAATAATAATAATAATCATGATGATGATGATTTAAAAAAAAAGAAAAAATATATACGAAATATATAAGAATATAAAAAAATTCATTTTTTAAAAGAACTATAAAAATGAATTTGCTTCGAAAGATTGCCTAGATGTTAGAGAATTTTAGAGAAATTCATAAATTTTTAAACTTACCCAAAACCCTAAGCTTGTTTTTAATTTTTAAGAATTTGCATGAAACCTTTCATAAAACAATATGTTCCCGAATACTACCTAGATGTTGGGGTATTTAGAAAATTTTATTTCATTAAGAATTTTCATATATATCCACAACTCAAAATAAATTCATTTTGTTAAAATAACAAATATAAAAATAATAAAATAATAAAATATAATAGGACGAGATTTTAAATATAAGATATCACACTCAAAACTCTGCCTAGAAGTTGGAGAGTTTAGGTGGTCTTTATATTTGAAGACCTGATTTTTGAATTCACATTTAATCATCATTTACATATGTTTCATTTTTTTGAAATTAATGTACTTATTTATAATGCATATATATATATATATGTTTGTTGATGTTTAATGTTAATTATATTATTTTTCATTTTTTACTGCATAAAAAGTTTCTTAAATTTTTTTTTTAGTTTTGAATAAATAGAATTAAAATAACATTTGGAGAAATATGATTGTTGATACTCTACCAGAAGTTGGAGAGTCGTCAACGATTAACATTTACAAAAAAGTATTATTTTATTAATTTAAAAGCAATATTGTAATAAATCTTAAGTGAAAATAGTTATTTCAAATTCTGCTTGATATTGAAGAATTTGGAAAGTAATTCTTTAATTTAAAGATTTCTTTGATATTCTTGAAAAAAGAACTTTACTAAAATTGCTTTCTTTGTTTCACAAAAAAAATAAAGAGAATTATTATTAAATTTCAAATCGAAATCATTTTATCCAACATAAAAAATAAAGCATAATTAATTAGTACTAAATTTATGGGCATTGTGGGAGTGTTAATCATTTTTCACATATAACCAACTCCCGAACCTGATATTATTTTCGTAAACCAAAATCGTCTTTTTAATAAATCTTTAAACCCGTTTTATAATTTTATTAAAAAAATAAATTTTTGAGTGGCCAATCACACTCTTAAAAAAATTGGTGATGACTCTTCATGTTTTTTACGATTTATTTAAATTTTTACGTCTGACAATCGTGTCTCCAAACCAATATGTTACAACATTTATTATTAAATTTGGATCAAAATTACTACATTTAAAAAATATTATTTTCATTCAAATGAGTCATAAATTTAATTTTAATCTAAATATCTAAAAAATATAAAAGTTACATTAATATAAATGAATCTCTTATATACATATATATTAGATATAGGTTTCGAGTATTATATTTTTATTATTTATATTCATTATAAATTAAAATATACCATATGAAGAATAAATAACTTACTATATGGTATTCGATGAACCCTTGTGAGATTCTTTTGATAGTAGATTTATTGATAGAAGTCTAAAAGTTTTCAAGAGATGTTGTAATGGCTACAAGATTGTATTCTTGCTTTTAAAAGACACAATATTTTATTGGATACTCCAAAAATGGCATTGGTATAAGATTATAAGATACAAGTTAAAATATAAAAACTACTTTATTAGCAACAAAAGAAATTTAAACTCACATAGACATTTTATTAATGACTAAATTAATAAAGTTGGCGCCTCCCAATACCGGTCCTCTTCTTGTCTTCAGAGGTTGAGTGCTTGACTTTAATCTTCAAGAACAAGGTTCGAGGGCTGGTAAGGAAATGAAAGAAATGGAAATTATCTCACTCAAATGAGGTATTCTAAAATACCTTTATTTTTATGCCATACAAAATCATTCAATTCAACATCAGATCAAGAATAATTTAAGATTTTAGTTTGAAGTTTCAAATTTTATGATGAAATTGAACATCGAATGAAAGATAAAATTAATATATACGACCAAGTAATATAACTTTAAGAGTGTAAAAACTAAATTCTGGCAAGCATCAATTATTTTATATCAAATTCATAAAATGTGGATCAAATTTATTTTTCTCTAAATACTTTTGAGGTTGCTAATGACTCAAAAAAAAAGAAATGTTGGTTTATGTATGGTGAAAAAAGAAACGAAAAGCCATGCGGTAATTATTTTTAACATTTGATTTATTTACGAGTTGTCTGAATATTCGGCCTGTAATTATTTTTTAGCATCAAGTTGAGTTATTGTTAAAATATAGTTAAAGTAAAATATAAAAGAAAAAATAAAATATTAAATAATAGTAATTTTAAAAAAAAATAAAATTTTAAAAAATTTTTTAATATAATATTTAAATTATAAAATTTAATTAATTAATATAATAAATAATAAATTAATTTCAAATAATAATACGTAACGTATAAATAATTTTTTAAATATCATATTAATTAATAAAATTATAATTCAAATATCATATTAAAAATTATTAAAATTCAAACATCACATTATATATTTCACTTTGAATATTATTTTAATCAAATTCATATAAAAGTAATTAACCACAATTAAAAAAATAAAAAAAAATACTAAAAGCATATATTTTTAATCATTATATTCTAATTAATCAATCACAATTCAAATTTATATAACGTCCATCAAAATTTTATATGAAATTTATATTTATAAGTGATTAATTTTTATGTAATTTTTTATTATAATTAAATAATTATAAAATTATAATAAAAATTTTAGGTGAAATAATAACAATAAAAAAACTATTAAAAAAAATTGGTTACCTCCTAGTTTGCCAAATTCTGGCCCCACCTTTGATTTGGTCCGAATTTCAACCATTGAAAGGGGCCGTTTGTGCGATTCATGAGCCGCAAAGGGTTTGTGAATTATAGTTATCAGAAATGAATTAAGTTTGATTGATTAAATCGATGAATTAATATTAATATTAGTCTAATTTTATAATTAAATTAATTTTATAATTAAATTATTATGAATCAACGGTTTATATAATAAACCTATAAATTAGATGATTTTTTGGGAATCGAATTAATTCAATATTAACTATTAAGTTTAGGTAAAATAAAAAAAAATCCTTCAAATATTTAAAATAATTTAATTAAGTGCTTATACTACTATTTCATAAATAAGGCCCTCAACTTTTATATTATACTATCAAAACTTTTATATCTTTATATTAATGATATGTTGATATACTTCAAGATCTTGTGAATAATGATATTGTAAAAAAACTTACACATGTGTAAAAATAAGTAATTTTTTGAAAAAGATAATCTAAAAAAAATTATTAATTGATACCATAATTATAAATAATTATAAAATTAATAAAAAATGATATGTTAATAAAATGATTAATTATTTGACCATGATAAAAAATAATTAATAAAAGAATATGTATATATGTAAAATTAATAATATATATATATTCATATAAAAATATAAAAATGATTTTAATATCCTTTTTACTAATTTTCATTTTAATATAAATGTTTCCTTTTTATTAATTTTATGTATAGATATTTCTTGGTTTATTACATAAGGATTAATTATTATATATTGATAAATAATATTTATATTTTAATAAATAATAATAATAATTTATTAGTTATTATTTATTATATTTATTAAAATATAATTATTATTTCTAACTACTAAAATATAAAATATGATTTTAATAAAATGTTAAGTAATTTCATTTCTAACTAGTAATTAATTATTTTATGAATTTTATATTTTAAAATTTGTAGTTTATGATTGAATTATTAAACTATAACTTGAGTTAAAAGTTTGAATTTTAAATTTTTGAAATATTTATAGTTTTTATAGTATTTTTTATTGAACCGGTAATTGACCTAATTGACTTAGTGGTTAAATCATTAATCCAATTATCCAAAACTTTGAACAGTTTTATGTTCGATCCAATTCTGATAACTATGATTTAAATCCCTATTTTTTGTTCTGACCTTAATTCAAAGATATCAGAGTAAGAAGGTCATGATCAAATTTATTGTCAATTTTTAATCGCATTATTTTCCACTAATCTCTAGTATTTATCCACACTAATCTTGATCAAACTTTTTAAAGTTGAAGAAAAACTCTTCATCTTCTTCGGGAATTGATTAGTGACTCATCTTTTTTCCTTAATATATGTCTCCAAAAATATGTTGGGTGGAAACTCTTTGAGAAATTACCTTGGAATAACATAAATAATATTTTTGACGGCATAAAAGAATTATTATTACAAATAAGTAATAATTTTACACAAAAAAATAAGTGTTAATATAAAAAAAAAGTGAGAGTAATCATAAAATTGATATCATTTGTCATAAAATGGTTAGAATTGTCATAAAACCTTTAAGAAGAAATTATGATAACTCTAAACGTAATGAAAAGTAACAATAAACATAAAAAGATATTATCATAACAAAAATAATTAAGTTGGTCATGTAGAAAACTTATTGTTACAAATAAAAAATAATTTTAAACAAAAAATAAGAGTTAAGATAAAAAATAGTGAGAATAATCGTATTGGTCTTATTTTACGTAAAATAATTAGAAGTATCATTACACCTTAACAAAAAAATATTTTAATAATTTTAAATGTAATGAAAATTAACAACAAATGAAAAAAATTATTGAAACATAATAAATTTGTAATGTAAAAAAATTAGTACTATAAATAAAAAATAATTCTAAATAAAAAAATAAGTGTTAAAGTAAAAAGATGAAAATAATTGTTAAATTAGTATAATTTGGCATAAAATATGTTTGAGGTATTGTAATACTTAAGAAAACATTTGATAATTCTAATTATAATAAAATATAAGAACTAGCATAATAGATTTTATTGTAACATAAATAATTAAATTGATAACATAAAAAATTATTGTTATTATAAATAAAAAAATAATTCTAAACCTAAAAATAAGTGTTAAAATAAAAATGTGAGAATAATTATAAAATTGATATAATTTAATATAAAATATATTAAAAGTATCGTAATGTTAAAATGTGAGAATAGTCGCAAAATTAGCATCATTTGGTGTAAAATAAGTTAGAACTATAGTAATATCCTTATAAAGAGTTGTGATAATTTTAAACATAATAAAATATAAGAACAAGTGTAAAAGAATATTACATTAACGTAAATAATTAAGTTTGACAATATAAAAGAATTATTATTATAAATAAAAATAATTTAATAAAAAATAAGGATTATAAAAATGTGAGAATAATCATAAAATTTGTATTATTTGGCATAAAGCATATTAAAAGTGTCATAACATATTAAGAAAAAAGTTGTGATAATTCTAAATGTAATAAAAGATAAGAACATGTGTAAAAATATATTATTATAATGTAAATAATTAAATTGGTAATGTAAAAATTATTATTATAAATAAAAAGTATTTCCAAATAAAAAAATAAGTGTTAGCATAAAAAAATAAAAAAAGTGAAAATAATCATAAAATTGATATAATTTGAAGTTGTAATACCTTAAAAATGAATTATGATAATTCTCAACGAAATAGAAAGTAAGAACAAGTGTAACAAAAAAATTAAAATAAATAATTAACTTGACAATATAAAATAATTGATATTTTTAAATTAAAAGATTCTAAATAAAAAATTTGTTAATGTAAAAAGATTAAAAAATCATAAAAATCATATTTTTATATGTAAAAGGAGTTTAACATGTCTTATCCTCGGAAAAAAAAGTTTTAATAATTTTAAATGTAATGATAAAATTGTATAAAAATATATTATTAAATGTAATTAATTCAATTGATTTCATAAAATAAAATTGATATTATAAAATTAAAAAATATATCATTTTTTGTTTGTTAAATTAATAAATTAAATAAAATTATGTATATTTTTTAATGTTTATCTATTAACTTTTTCTTCCTTATTTCCTTTTTCTTAAAATTACATTATTTTTACAATTTATCATGATATATAATAAGATATCATGATATCTTATGATTTTAAAATAAAATTGATATATTACAATTTTACTATAAACAAACTCAATAAGTAAGAGTAATCGTATTTATTTTGATTTCACATCCAATCACAAATGAAATAAATAATAATTTTAACTATAAAATCTCATATTTTATATTATTTAAAAGAGTTAAAGACATTTTAATATCATTTTTATATGACAAAATCAATTATTAATATTTTTGTATTGTAGCCAATATTTCATATGCATATTTAAAAGTTGTTCAATAAGATATCTATAATTTTTTTTTTGAAAATTTTAATTTACCTATAAATCTCTATCTTATTACATACTTGACTAAAGAGAACATTACATACCTAAACTTTTTTAAACCTACAACCTTTAAATATCAATTTCAATGATATGTTAATTGATCAAAAAATATTTAACAAGATATCTATGAATTTTCAAAACATGACTATTATGAAATTAAGCTTTCCTTTTCTCATGCATATGAAACTCATAAACTAATTTAATTATAAAAAATAATGGATGAAAATTTTATTTTGTTAATTAACAAGCTAAATTAATAATTATCAACCTACCTTTAATCAAACATAAAAAATGTACAAACTTTTAATGTAAAATTAATTATTCCTTAAATAATACTGATAGATAAAAAAACACTTGCAAAAATAAATTTACTATTGATCATTTGCCATACCCTGTATTTCAATCTAAATCATTCAAAATTTTCTCAAATTCATATCCCTCCAAACCTTTCCCTCTCAAAAATATTTTTTTTTTGAATTGGATGAACATATCGTTTCATGTCCATGCACTTACATTTTCCTCTTTGAAAAAGTAACCATAACGGAATCGAATAGGCAACCTTTTGATTTTTGAACTAGGATAGGACATGCTACCATTACACCAGAGGTTCATCCTTCATTAACCAAAAATTTGAAAAAACAAATATTTTCTCATGTAATCTCCTCTGTTTCTTCTCTGATCACTCCCTCCAGTCTCCCATGCCTCAGTACCCTTTTCTTCCCCATCAAACTTCCAAGAAGCCCTTTCAATTTCTCATTCCTCGTAGACCAATCCACAACTCAGCCCAGTGAACACACCCCCCCCCCCCCCCATGCAACACCCACACCCTCTGCTTAATTAATTTTCTACTTGAAGTCTCGTCTCATCTCTCTCAAGAAATGCGAAAGCAAGAACCCACACCACTGCTGCAATTGATAGGGTCAGGGAAGCTATAAAAGAGCACTATCTCCACACCAACTACAACTTAAAATTTCCAAAATATGAAACAAGGTAATTTTAAGTAAATGTTTTGTGAATTTCTTAAATTAATTCCTTCTTTTACCTGTAAATTGAAGCATGAAGTTGTTCATGTTAGATTTTTTTCATTTTGTATGGGTTTTCGTCTTTGTTTCGGTATGGATTGTCCTTTTAATTTGATAAAAAAACATATAACACAGGCAACAGAACTCAATAAACTGCTACAGTGGTCTGTTGTTGCTGCTATTTGCAGCCCTGAAGCCCCGCTATATACGTCAATCGCTTCTCGCACCTTATTTCCTGTGAATAACGGTTTTGGTGGGTGCCGTTACCGTGAAATAGCGGCGTCTATACAGCGACCCATCCTCTATTTGAATCTTGTTACTATGAGATCTGTAGAAGAAAGCTGCTGTAATCATAACTCCAATGGTTAGATTCGACAAGGAGATATCTTCCTCATCCTTCTCATCATCTTCTTCTATTTCTGGAAGGAAATATGACGTTTTCTTGAGTTTTACAGGTGAGGATACACGAATGAACTTCACAGACCATCTATGTTCTGCTTTAAAAAGGAAAGGAATCATCGCCTTCGGAGATGATGAAAACCTTGAGGTAGATGAAGCCATCGCACCAGAGCTCTTTAAAGCAATTCAAGAATCATGGTCCTCAATAATCGTTTTCTCGGAAAGATATGCTTCTTCCAGATGGTGTCTGGAAGAACTTTCTGAAATTATTAAACAAAAAAACGAGTGGGGACACAAAGTTTTCCCAATTTTCTATGATGTGGATCCATCTGAGCTACGAGAACAGAAAGGGAAAGTTGAAGAAGCTTCTGCTAAGCATGAAGAAAAATTTAAAGAGGAAACAGTAAGGTGGCGAACCGTTTTAACTGAAGTGGCTAACGTGACGGTATGGCACTTAAATAACAGGTATCCATCTTATTCATTCACTTAAAGAATGATCGGCATTCAGCATTAGACTCCTTTCTTCTTCTTTCTTCTCTTATGTGAAGCTGCAGTTATTTTCATTAAGCTATCTCTTAGTAACTAAATTGCTTCGCTTTTTGTATTGTAGGCACGAATCAGAATTTATTGGAGATATCGTTAAAAAAAATATCAACAAAATTACGTCAAACATTTTCAAGTGCTCCTAATTCTGACATGATTGGAATTCAAGCACGTTTGAAAACACTGCTTTGCAGAATAAACGTAAGGGATGATGAAGATGATTGTGTTCGCATTATAGGGATTTCTGGTTTGGGAGGAATTGGTAAAACAACACTTGCAAGATTTGTTTATACCCAAATTTCAAGTCATTTTGAAGGTAAAAGCTTTCTAGCAAGTGTTCGGGAAGTAGCGGAGAAAGATGGACTTGTTTGTTTACAAAAACAGCTTCTTTGTCAGATTTTGTTTGAAGAAGGTTTTAATTTTTTTGATGTTGATGAAGGAAATGACATGATAAGTCGTAGGTTATCTCATAACAAGGTTCTTATTGTTCTTGATGATGTGGATAACATCCAACACTTAAAATGTTTGGTCGGAAAGCGTGCTTGGTTTGGTTTAGGAAGTGGAATAATTATAACAACAAGAGCTGAGCATTTGTTGCAAACCTATGGAGTGGATGATGTGTATAAGCCAATGACATTGATTGCCAATAAAGCACTTCGAGTTTTCAGTTTGAAAGCTTTCAAAAGTGATACACCTGAAAAGGATTTGGTCGAGCTTTCAAAACGTGTTATAGAATATGCAGATGGCCTTCCATTAGCTCTCGAAGTTTTTGGTTCTTTTCTTGCTGGGAGAGATGCTTCTCAATGGACAAGTGTAATAGAAAGACTTGAAAATGATTATAAGAAAGAAATTCTTGACAGGCTTCAAATAAACTTTGATGGAATAGAAGAAACGGAGATGAACATATTTTTAACTATTGCTTGCTTCTTCAAAGGGGAGGACAAAGATTTGGTAACAAAAATTCTGGTCGGTTGTAACTTTTTCTGGAATATTGGAGACAAATTGTCGATACATCAATTGCTACAAGAGACAGGAAGAAAAATTGTTCACCAAAAATCTCCCATTGGATCATCGATTAAATGCTGTAAGTCACTGCATAAATATATGTACAATATGTAAACAGCTATTTTCTTTATAATTTCTAGTCTCTATTCAAGTCGTTAAACTATCCACCCGAGATAAATTAACCGGGTAAGTTACTCTTATGACATTAATTGTAAATTCAATGTATTGATTAGGATACGAGTCCAATAAATTTAAGTGGGATAGCACACAAATTAACCATTGAATTATTTTAAGATGCACATTTAAGTCATTATACTATTGTTTTGTGCAATCAACCACTTATTTTTCTCTTTCTTTTTTTTTTTTTCGAAAACCCATATATTATTATTTGTTATTTTTTTACATGTTCGTTATTTTTTAATTTTCTTTTATTTTTTATTATTAGATTGATAAATTTTATTGGATAGTGGATATTAGATATATTTGCATTTGATAATAAGTTAATAATAACTATAAACAAATTATTTTTATGATTGTAATTAAATTTCATTTTCATTATAAAATTATTTTATTTTTTAACTTAATATGGTTACAATTTTGGAAATATAATGAACAAAAAATCCTAAGCCAAGTAAATAATTTTCTAATCAATAAAAGTGATTCAAAGGGAATTGGATGATTCTTTTGCTTCCAATGATGCTTATTTAATTATGGATAAATGGTTGGCTATTTTTTAAAGGGTTAATGTGATGATTGGTTTTTAAACTATAGTAAAATGTTTACTATGATATTTGAACTTTAAAAGTTTCTAATGTAGTATATAAATTATGAATTTTTTAATTAATGCGATATTTTTAACATGATTAGCTTTAAATGATGATATGTGACGAATAAATAATATTTGAAGTATCATATTAGTTAATAGATATGATATTTGAATTTTAAAAGTTTCTAATATAGTACATAAAGTATGAATTTTTTAACCAATGTGATATTTTAAACATGATTAACTTTAAATGATGATATGTGACGAATAAATAATATTTTAAATATCATATTAGTTAATAGATTTATAATTTTAGTATCATATTAAAAATTTTTAAAATTCAAGTATTACATTTAACATTTTATTATAATTTTGAGGTCATTCATGATATTAATTTTTTTTTAAGTTTTTAAGATACTTTGGTTTTGCTATCTTGGGTTATTTATTTTTCTAATTTAATTTTAATTAGATTTTTCAATTTTCTATATTTTTTGTATGAAATATTTTTAATCTTATATGTTTAATTTGAGCTAATTTCTTGTGTTTAAACCTATGGATGAGGCTTTTACAGATTTTGTTTGTCTTTATATATATATATATATATATATATATATATAGATTTTAGTATGCATTTGTCACCAATCGTGAAGGAACAAGGACTTGATCGAGTAGTAGAGAGTGACTCCATGTAGGATTTAAATGAGATAAAAAAATTCAGCTACTTCATATTAGGCAAAAGGAAATTTGATTCAGGTCCAGTGCTTTACAAGCTGCTCTCGCTTGCATCTCAAATGCTGTTGGGAATATTGACTCAAATCTCATAAGAGATTTGTTTGAGATTTGTCAGATATTATTTGATGGATAAAAAGACTTGCAAAAAAAGAATTCCAAGAGAAAGAGGATTCTTAATAGGTAAGTTTGACTTGTAAGAGAAGAATTCTAAAAGGAAAGGGATTTTTAATAGGCAAATTTGACTTACAGGAGAAGAATTCTAAGAGGAGAGAGATTCTTAATGGGCAAGTTTGTATGGTTATAAATAGGTGAAGTCTCTACAGGGTTAGGTATGAGAAAAAGATGTAAGAGAGTTGTAGGGTTTTGTGGGATAAACACCTCATAGGAGTATTGGGGCTCTACGTCTTATGGGTGTGTATGTTTGTTTATGAATGGACTAGAGGAGACTGAGATGGTCCACATAGGTATGATGTATGGGAGCATATGGGTATGTGTTTGGTTATGTTGAAAGGGTGCACAACGGTTTGGGTTTGTGTTTGTTTGGGTTAAGAATACTCCATAGGATTAGAAGAGATTGAGAGTGTCTTATGAGTATTGATTGTTGAGTGAGGTTGATGATTTGATGTAAATTTGTAATTCTCTACAACTAGTGGATCTTGTTTCTTATCCGTGGATGTAGGTCAGTTGGACCGAACCACGTTAAATTATTGTCTCTTATGTGTTTCATTTATTGTTTGATTTCACTTCCGCTGGTGTGATTGGATTTGAGGCTTTTAGCCCAACAAATGCATCATATTCATATTGTCAACATGAAGGCTCAAGCTTCAATGATTGTTCCCTTACGGTCCCTAATCACTATGCCTCCACCTTCTACGCTATTATTGCGGTCCACAACCCCCATCAAAGTTGATTTTGTAGGCATCATTCGTAAGAGGTGTCCACTTTTGGGCGTTTTGACTGGCTTCTTGTTCTTTCCTTATATGAGCTTGAATGTATTCTGCCTGATACTTCTTAATGAAACTTGCAGCATTTTGAATCGTTCTCCTATCCTCTCCATGAAGCTTACCATTCCTTCCATTCCATAGACTCTATTTAGCTACCATTGATATTTGCAAATGCTGTTTATCCAAATTTTTGTTTTTCAGCATCAGCCTCTGTCATTGGTATGGTTTCATTACTGACATGGTTCGATTGAAAACCGATTTGTTGCCATATTCCCCTAACATGAATACAGTTTCGGATTGCATGGTCTTTCGTTTCTTCCTTGTCCTCGCACCTGAAACTAATTTTTTTAACCTCCCTCTTCTTTTCCAGATTAACCATCACTGGTTATGCATTGTGATAGTCTCCAAATTAGAACTTTGATTTTGTTAGGAACATTCATCCCCCAGAATCTCTTCCACATTGGTTTTGTATTTTCATCAACATTATGAGACTTTCCTTCAATACCACACTGCATTTGGTAAGCGTTTTCGTGAACACTACCAAAAAAAAAAAAGTTTTTAATAGCTTCCATTCCGTCAATAATATTTTTATCGGTGAAATTTACCGACAAAAAATTTCATTGGTAGTAAGCAAGTCGATAAACAAATTTGTCAGTAAATTTAAAATTCTATTGGTAATTATTGTTTGTGAATTTTGTCGAAAATTTGTCAGTAAAATTTGTCGGTAATGTATCAATATTTTATCAGCAAAATTCATTGGTAATTTGTCGGTAATTGATTAATAATATCGGTCAGTAAATGATGCTTTCGATTGATAAATTTGATGGTAAATTCGTTGGTAATTTGTCGGTAATAACTTAAATTTTGTTGGTAAATCCATCAATAAAATTATAATTTCATCGATAATTTGATTAATTTGATCCATAATTATATAAGAAATTTGTAAATTAAAATTAAAATATGTGTAATTATTTAAAAGATTTATTATTTGTCTATTATTATTAATTAAAATATCAAATCCACATCATAAATTCTAAAACAATCCAAATTATAAAGTAAACATCTATAACATCCCTAATATCCATGAAATATAGTATTGAAAAACATCCATAACCTCCATAAAATCTATCACACAATTCCTCCAAAACATATAACTGTGTTGTTGTATCTCCTAATCCAGAATCTGTGTTGCTGTCATCAGGTCTAGAAAATTGTATTGGCAAAAATTATTTAGACTTCATCAGTCACATCATCTAATTCATGAAAAATCTAAACTCAACCCTCAATTCAGTTCTCAACTCATTAATTTGTTTTTATATTTGAGGCTAAGAAGATTGAAAATGTATAGATGACGAACCACAAACTAAGTGAGAGGTTGCTACAATAGCTGTGAATTGACTTGAAGTAAAGTATGTCCTCAGAGCTATCTAGAGATTCAAAGCCATGTATATGAGTGTGCATAGCTTCAACCGCTCTAATAGCTTCAGTCAATGCCTATGAATCGAAATCTAGATGATTGGAAGAGTCTTCACTATATTTCTAAGATAATGCAGCAACTTAGCTTTTTTACAAAAAGTTTAAAACAATTATTATTCCATTTTGCATGCATAGTTCAATAAAATGAGACAACTTCAAACAATTCAAAATGTCAAGATTTGTTTATTAAATACACAAGAGCTTTCACGTTTCATAAAGTTATTGCATTTTAACATACACAAAATGTTATGTAGTTCAGTATTGAACTTCCTACAATGTATAGGCTTTTCATTACTACATTATCTGTTTTATCAACAATCACAATATATAACTAGAATAATAAAACAAAATATGTAATAGTTTTCACATTTTACAAAATTATTGTATTTCAATATGCATAAAATACTATCTAATTCAATACTGAATTTCTTACAATATTATGAGATAGGTGAAGCCATCGCACCAGAGCTCTTTAAACCAATTCAAGAATCATGGTGCTCAATAATCGTTTTCTCGGAAAGATATGCTTCTTCCAGATGATGTCTGGAAGAACTTTCTGACATTATTAAACAAAAAAAACCAGAGGGGACGTAAAGTTTTCCCAATTTTCTATGATGTGGATCCATCTGAGCTAAGAGAACAGACAGGGAAAATTGAAGAAGCTTTTGCTAAGCATGAAGAAAATTTTAAAGAGCAGACAGTAAGGTGGCTAACATCAAGGGATGGGACTTAAATAAAAGGTAACCATCTTTTTCTTTCACTTAAAAAGTAGTAATATTGTGATTAAATATAAAAAACTTTTGAATAAAAACAAAAAAAAAATTTCAAACTTCTTGCTTTAATTAATTGAGTTTTCAAATATTCATTTTCATATAATTATACCTTTAAATATCTATTTTTATCAAATTAAGCACTCAATTAAAATCAAATTTCAAGATGTCAAATTTAATTGGATGAAAATAAATTTTTGAGATCTCAATTAATTGCAATAAAATGATAAAAGATTGGATGATTATTTATTTTAGTTCAGAAATTTTTTTTATACATCAACCTAATATTATTATCTGCTTAAAAAAAAATACTATTGTTCGTTGTTGTTGGAATGGATACATTTTGATTTTGATTTGGGTAAATTACATGTTTAATCACCTAATTTTAGGTATTTTTTTATTTTGATCATTCAATTATGAAAAGTTACAATTTAGATACTAATTTTATGAATTGTTTTATTCACTCAACCATTACATATTAAAGACACACTGATGTGATATTGTCACATCATTTGTTAGAGGCCATTTGAAATTGTCATGTTATTTAACATGTCATGAGTATTATTGATCAGGCATTATAAATATTGAAAAAAAACTAAATTTTGAAAATTAAAAAAGATAAATTATAATTTTGATCACTTAGCTTTTCAAGAGTTTTTATTTTTGTCACTCAACATTAAAAATTTCATAATTTGATCATCAAAATTTATAAAATTATTGATATTTTGGTTTTCATTGTTAACATCTTACCATCGATGTTGTCTTTTAACAATTTAATCATCAACATTTTTTAATTTAATATAATAAATTATTTTATTATTTTTATTATTTATGCATTTTTATTTTTTTTATTGCATGGAATCAAGTCTATGAACTTTCATTATAATTAGGATGAAATATTTCAAATTTTATTTATAGTTTGGCTGGCTGATGTAATATATCAAGAAATACTTGTTTATTGGAATGAGCTGGATGGTAGATACTTGAAATCATCCCATTTTAATGATTTTGAAAATTGGATTTATTCATTCATTTTTTTTAATTTAAAGGGTACAATTATATTAAAATAAAAATTTATAATTTTAATTTCATGTAATAAAAATATGGAATGCTTATTTATATTTGTTTTATAAAATTAGATGACTTATTTGATAATTATCTCAAAATATTTCAAAATTGATAATAAAAATAATAAAATAATTATTAAATTAAATTTCATAAACATTGATAATCAAAGTATTATAAAACCACATCAGCAATTGAAATCAAAATATTAATGACATGACCAAAATTATAATTTGATTTTTTTTTTATTTTTAAACCCTTTTTTCAAAAGTTATAGTCATATAGTATGTTAAATAATGTGTTAATACCATGTGATATCTAATAAATTACCATATCAAAATACTATTAATCTATAACAAGTGAATGACAAAATAATTTCATAAACATTAATAATCACATTATAAATTTTTATAATTAAGTGACCAAAATAAGAAATCACTTTAAAAAATTAGGTACTAAATGTGTAATTTTTTCTTTTCATTTTATCGGGGTCTCTGGGACAGTGGGAGAGCGAAGGGTGTTTGATTTGCATCATCAATTGTTAGAAAAATAACCTAGATGACGAATCTCACCGCCTCTCCCCTTGTTCTTTAAGGTTAGGTGCTTGGCCCTTCAACTTCGAGAGCAGGGTTCGAGAGTCGGTATTCTAAGGAAATGAATGGAAAACCAATTATTACTCAAATGAGGTATTTCAAAATACCTTTATTTTATTTTTAATCTTCTTACGTGGAATCTTAATAAGCTCTACATATGGTATTTTCGTACACGTGTAGGTACATGCATCCTTGCAACAGTATTTAATTCAATTCACATTGTTTTTTTTCAATTGACATCTCAATGCTCGGTATCTGAAAAACATATAAATTTACTTTGTAATAAACCAAGTAATATTACTGCATATCTGCTTTAGCAAAGATATATATAGTATATAATATATAATAATAGAGAGGGATCAATTTATACCAAAAAAATATTTTTTTAATTTTTAATTTTAATAAATTTAAAGGATGAGATTAATTTTTTTTTTCATTTATCTCTCTTATCTTTTAGATTTATTGAAATTAATGATTAAAAAGAATATAATTTTTTTTAATTTTACACTAATGTAAGTTGATCTCTCTTTTTATATAATTAGCATGTTTTATTGGATTTTTTTTTTTAAAAGATCATAGCTTAAAATATAAAAAGAAATTATAAGTATTGAGATTTGAATTTAATGCACTATTTATTTCATTAAAAACAGCTTTCTGAAAAATAGATTTTTTTTTTGAAAAATCTGAATTTTTTTGTTGTTTGGATAGTATTTTTGAAAATATTTTTTGTTGTTTATTTTTTTTTAAATCAGTATTTCGATCAAAATAATGCTTTTTACTTAACTATTTAAATAATACTTTTACATTTATCCAAAATAATAATAATAATAATAATAATAAATATTATAAATATAAAAATAGCAATTTAAAATTAAAAATACAACACAATAAAATCATTATAACAAAATTCTATAAACTTAGAATATAATAAAATAGTTTGTATATTATTTTTACACAAAAAATAGTCTTACAAAAGCTGAGAACTATATGGATAATAGTATAGATTGTAGGATTTTATCTAATAAAAATTGTTTTTACGAATACTAAATAGTTAATATTGTTCTTAGACATAATAAACTTACAATAACCATTATTAGCCTACACAAAAAGTGGTTCCATTCAAATATTTTAATATAATATTAAAATAACCATAACTATTAAAATATTCAAAATTATTTATTATTAAGATATTAAAATTATTATGTATTTATAATAATGTTTAATATTATTTTCACTAATATTTAAAATAGAGTTACTTTTCTTGAAATATTATTTCTATTAATATAATAATACTTTTAATATCATTATTTATTATTTAACTCTTAAAAAAATTTACTATTAAATTTGGATCAAAATTACTAAATTTAAAAATATTATTTTGATTTAAATGAGTCATAAATTTAATTTTAATCTAAATATCTAAAAAAATATAAAAATTACATTAATATAAATAAATCTCTTATATATATATTAGATATAGGTATAGAGTATTATATTTTTATTATTTATATTTATTATAAATTAAAATATACCATATGAAAAATAAATAACTTATCACATGGTATTCTAGGAACCGTTGTAGAGATTCTTTTTATGGTGGATATATTGATAGAAGTCTAAAAATTTTCAAGAGATGATGTAATGGCTACAAGATTGTACTCTTGTTTTTAAATGACACAATATTTTATTGGATACTCCAAAAATGACATTGGTATAAGATTATAAGATACAATAACTACTTTATTAGCGGCAAAAGAAATTTAAACTCACATAGACAAAATTTTTATTACTGACTAATTAATAAAGTTGGGGTTTCATGACATCGGTCCTCTTCTTGTCTTCGGAGGTTAAGTCGTTGACTTTGATCTTCGAATCCAACGTTCGAGGGCTGGTATGGAAAAGAAAGCAAAGGAAACTATTTCCCTCAAATGAGGTATTCCAAAATACCTTTATTTTTACGCCATACAAAATCATTCAATTCAACGAAAATATCTAACACTAATTTCACAAGTAAACAGTAGTTTACGATGTTTGGCAGAGGCAGAGCTCAGAAATGATATATTCTTATAATCAAATCAATCCTCGTTAACTGGTTATCCCTTTGAATATGTGCCACATGTCAGGAAAAGGCAAGTGATTAAAAGACAAACAAATTATCAATCTTTTATTTCTCTGCCATTTTTCCATGATGAATTGTTGGAACTAAATTTCTTGATCTATCAATAAAACATTCCTATTTTGGCACAGAAATCCTAGTTTCGCATGACTGAATTTGAAGACTCTCAAGTCTTCAACAATTCCTAATTTTCATAGAACATATGAATTAAAAGGTTAATTTAATTATTTTATATAATTATTTTAAAAAATAATATTTAATAAATATGACATACAAATTGATTTATCAAATACATCCTTAATCTTTATCTTTTAAAAGGAAAAAACTTTTATCATTATGTTTATTTGTACCTTAATTTTTGACCCTTTGACGGTGGATTTTCGTCTTTTGAGGGTTGACGTGGAATTTGAGTATTGCGTTGTTTCTTTTGACTGTAATTATTTTTAACATTTGATTTATTTACGAGCTGTCTGAATATTCGGACAGTAACTATTTTTTAGCATCAAATTGAGTTATTGCTAAAATATGGTTAAAGAAAAATAAAATATGACATAAATACATTTAAATTATAATAAAATATTTAATATAATAATTAAATTTTAAAAATTTTTAATAAAATATTTAAATTATTAATTTATTAATTAATATAAAATTTGTTTATAATGTAATTAATTTCAAATAATAATACGTAATGTATAAATAATTTTTTAAATATCATATTAATTAATAAAATCATAATTTAAATATCACATTAAAAATTATTAAAATTCAAACATCACAATATATATTTCACCTTGAATATTATTTTAATCAAATTTATATAAAAGTAATTAACAACAATTAAAAAAATGAAAAATGCTAAAAGCATATATTTTTAATCATTATATTCTAATTAATCAATCACAATTTAAATTTATAAAACATCTATCAAAATTTTATGTGAAATTTATATTTATAAGTGGTGAATTCTTCTTAACTTTTTTATTATAATTAAACAATTATAAAAATATAATAAAAATTGTAAAAAGCAGTGGTTACCACCTAGTTTGCCGAATTCTGACCCCACCTTTGATTTTGTCTGAATTTCAATTATTGAAAGTGACCGTTGTGCTATTCATGAGCCATAAAGGGTTCATATACGTGAATTATAGTCATCGGAATTGATTTGGATCGCAGGTATAATTGGTTGAATCGATAAATTAATATTAAGATGAGTTTAATTTTATAATTAGATTAATTTTATAATTAAATTATTTTAAATAATTGTGATTGATGATTTATATAATAAATTTATAAATCGAATGGCTTTTTGGGATTAGTTCAATATTAATTAATAAGTTTAAGCAAAATAAAAAAATTCTTTCAAATATTTAAAATAATTTAATTAAGCTTTTATACTACTATTTCATAAATAAGCCTTTCAACTTTTATTTTTTACTATCAAAGCTTTTATATCTTTATATTAATGACATGTTGATATATTTTCAGATATTTGAATAATGACATTGTAAAAAAACTTACACGTGTAAAACTAAGTAATTTTCAAAAAACGATAATCTAACAAAAATTTGTATTAATTCATACCTTAATTAAAAATAATTTTAAAAATAATAATATATTAAATTAATAAAAAAATGACATGTTAACAAAAATGATTAATTATTTGATCATGATCGAAAATAATTAATAAAAAAAAATCTACATTCATGTAAAAAATATAAAAATGATTTTAATTTCCTTTTTACTAATTTTCATTTAAATATAAATATTTCTTTTTCATTAATTTTATATATAGATATTTCTTTTTTATTACATAAGAATTAATATTATATATTGACAAATAATATTTATATTTTAAAAATTACAAATTATTATTATTATTCTTTATTATATTTATTAAAATATAATTATTATTTCTAACTACTAAAATATAAAATATGATTTTAATAAAATGTTAAGTAATTTCGTTTCTAACAGTAATTAATTGTTTTATGAATTTTATATTTTAAAATTTGTAATTTATGATATATCTTAAATTTTATAATTTTATGATTGAATTATTAAACTATAACTTGAGTTAAAAGTTTGAATTTTGAATTTTTAAAATATTTATAATTTTTATAAAATTTTTTATTGAACTACAATTGACCTAGTGATTAAATCATTAATCTAGAGACCCAAAACTTTAAATGATTTAATATTCGATCCAATTCTGATAATTATGGTTTGAATGCTTTTTTTTTTTTTTTTTACCTTAATTCAAAGAGATCAGAATAAGGAGGTCATGCTCAAGTTTATTATTAATTTTTAATTGTATTATTGTCCACTAATCTCTAGTATTTACCCACACTAATCTCGAACAACCTTTTAAAGTTCAAGAAAAACTCTTCATCTTCTTCGGGAATTGATCAGTGACTTTTTTTTTTCTCAATATATGTTCCCAACAATATGCTAGGTGGAAACTTTTTGAGAAATTAACATAAATAATATTTTTGATAACATAAAAGAATTATTATAACAAATAAGTAAAATTTGACACAAAAAAATAAGTATTAAATATAAAAAAAGTGAGAATAATGGTAAAATTAATATCATTTAACGTAAATGGTTAGAATGTCATAACACCTTTAAGAAAAAGTTATGATAACCCTAAACGTAATAAAAAGTAACAACAACTGTAAAAAGATATTATTATAACATAAATAATTAAGTTGATAATGTAAAAAATTATTATTACAAATAAAATATAATTTTAAACAAAAAAAAAGAGTTAACATAAAAAATAGTGAGAATAATCGTAAAATTGATATTATTTTATGTAAAATAGAAATATCGTTACACCTTAATAAAAAAATATTTTAATAATTTTAAACATAATTAAAATTAACAACAAATGCAAGAAAATATTATTGAAATGTAATAAATTTATAACGCAAAAAAAAAGTAATTTAAATATAAATAATTCTAAATCAAAAAATAAGTGTTAAAGTAAAAAGATGAAAATAATCATAAAATTGGTATACTTTGGTATAAAATAAGTTTAAAGTGTTGTAATACTTAAGAAAAAATTATGATAATTCTAAATACAATAAAATGTAAGAACAAGCATAATAGATTTCATTGTAACATAAATAACTAAATCGATAACATAAAAAATTATTATTATAAATAAAAAATAATTCTAAACCTAAAAATAAGTATTAACATGAAAACGTGAGAATAATTATAAAATTGATATAATTTAATATAAAATATGTTAAAAATATCGTAACATTAAAAAATGAGAATAGTTGTAAAGTTAATATCATTTAATGTAAAATAAGTTAGAACTATCATAACACTCTAACGAAGAATTGTGATAATTCTAAATATAATGCAATATAAGAACAAGCATAAAAAATATTATATTAATGTAAATAATTAAGTTAACAATATAAAACATTTATTATTATAAATAAAAAATAATTCAATCAAAAAATAAGTGTTTAAGTAAAAATGTGAGAATAATCATAAAATTTATATCATTTGGCATAAAGTGTATTAAAAGTATCATAACATTTTAAGAAAAAAGTTGTGATAATTTTAAATGTAATAAAAGATAAGAACATGTGTAAAAATATATTATTATAGTGTAAATAATTAAATTGGTAACGTAAAAATTATTATTATAAATAAAAAGTATTCCAAATAGAAAAATAAGTGTTAGTGTAAAAAAGTTAAAAAAGTGAAAATAATCATAAAATTGATATAATTTGAAGTCGTAATACCTTAAAAATGAGTTATGATAATTATCAACAAAACAGAAAGTAAGAATAAGCATAACAAAAAATTAAAATAAATAATTAACTTGACGATATAGAAGAATTGATATTTTTAAATTAAAAGATACTAAATAAAAAATTGGTAATATAAAAAAATAAAAAAAATCATATCATTATATGTAAAATGAGTTTAAAATATCTTGTTCTAAAAAAAAAGTTTTAATAATTCTAAATGTAATGATAAAAAATGTATAAAAATATATTATTAAACATAATTAATTAAGTTGATTTCGTAAAATGAATTGATATTATAAAATTGAAAAATATATAATTTTTTATTTGTTAAATTAATAAATTAAATAAAATTATGTATACGTTTTTTAATGCTTATCTATTAACTTATTCTTCCATTTTTTTCCTTTTTTTTAATTATATTATTTTTACAATTTATCATTAGATATCATGATATCTCATGACTTTAAAATAAGATCGATAAATTATGATCTTATTGTAAACAAACTTGATAAGTAATAGTAATCATATTTATTCTGATTTCCCATCCAATCACAATGAAATAAATAATAATTTTAACTACAAAATGTCATATTTTATATTATTTAAAAGAGTTTAAGACATTTTAATTTCATTTTTATATGATAAAATCAATTATTAATATTTTTATATTATTGTCAATATTTCATACGCATATTTAAAAGTAGTTCAATAAGATATCTATGAATTTTTTTAAAAAATTTTAATCTACCTTTAAATCTCTATCTTATTACATATTTGATTGAAGAGAACATTAGCACTTAAACTCTTTTGAACCTATAATCTCTAAATATCAATTTTAATGGTATGCTAACTGATCCAAAAATAGTCAACAAGATATCCATGAATTTTTAAAACATGACTATTATGAAATTAAGCTTTTCTTTTCTCAAGCATATGAAACTCATAAACTAATTTAATTATAAAAAATAATAGATGTAGACACCTAATTCAGTTCAGGTCCAAATCAATTGGGCCTGGTCCAAATGGGGCAAATTGACCTAATTTTTTATTATTTTATTTTAATTAATTATTTTTTATTATTATTATAGGAGATAATGATTAAAAAAAATAGAATGTTCTACTGATTGGTGGCAGAGTCCTGGATGGACTTAATCAGTATGGGATATGTGAAATCCCATCAAATTGTGTACTCATAATCAAACGAAAATTCTCTTGTTTTGTTTGCACTATAAATATAATCCTGGACAAAGAAAACAGAAACAAAAAAAAAAAAAAAAGTGTTTAGATGAGCATAAGCAAATTTTAGAAATTTTAGGAATTTTTGGTAATTTTTGTTTTTTGGGAATTTTTTTGGAAATTTCAGATTCGACAAACTTTTCCAATGAAACTTGAACTTTTCGAAGTATTTTCCTAGTTTCTGGCAGCTTTTTCCAGTTTTCGATAGAATATTCAATCGGATTCTGGGTTCGCTAGAGAGAGAATGAGAGAAAAAGGGAAGAAGAGAGAAAAGGAAGAAGGGGCGATCTGTTGAAAAGGTTGAGATTTTGCCTTATATACCTTGCTAAAATGACATCATTTTGAAGTTTAATAAAGCCTTAAGATCCGCGCGTTTTACCAGTGGGCTAACCCGACCTAATCGCAACCAGCTTAGTCGACCCGTGTTCTAGCCAATCCTTCAACCGAGTCGAGTCGAGCTGCATTCCCCGAGCCGTGCCTTCAAGCCACCTTTTATGCCTGAAGCCAAGCTGTTCTGCAGTTGTAAGCCGAGCCATTTTTTTATTTTTTTTATTTATTTTTATGTCTTTATTTTTTTAGTATTTTTGCATGATTAAATTTAAAAAAAAGTAAATAAAAAAATTTTTTGAAAATAAATATTAATTATCCAATGATGGAATTTATAGAAATTTCAAATAGTAAATTCCTATAAAATTCTTAGGTGTAAAATTTTCTCTAAATTTGTCTCAAATGATGGAATAATTTAGATAAAGTTTCAATAACAATAATTAATATTTATTTTCAAACACAAAAAAAATAAAAAAATAAAAAATTTTGGTTGAAAATATTTGATAATTATCCAATGATGAGATTCTTAAAAATTTCAAATGATAAGTTTTTTAAAAAAATCTCTAGGTGAGAAATTTTTTAAATTTGTCTCAAATGGTGGAAGAATTTAAATGAAATTTTAATAAAAAATAATTGTCATATTATTTTCTTTCCAAAAACAAAAAAAAAATAATTCTAAATTGACCCAAATTGTGAAAAATTTAGATATCCAACAAAAAAATGAAAAAAATAAAGAAAATAAAGAAAATTTCTAAATAAGCCCAAATAATGGAGAATTTAAAAATTTAAAAAAATATTTTTAATTTGACCCAAATAGTGAAATAATTAGATATATTTTCAATAAAAAATAAAGAATAAAAATAATTAAATCTTTTTCTAACGACGGAGCTTCTTCAAGAAATCAAATGAGATTTTTGAATACTTTTGAGGTAAGAAAATATTTTTAAGAATGCAACCAGATTGATGAAAGAATCTTATGAATTATTTCTAATATTTAACATTAAATTTTAAAACCATTAGATCTAGATCTTAGGATAAATTTAAAATAATATGGTACCATTCTTTGGATGGGCATGTAAGGGTGCTATAATCTTCTCCACATGTAACCGAACTTTCAAATCATATTATAGTTAGTAGACCTGAACCTATTCTTTTAAAGACTATTAGTCAAGCTTAAGAGCTCCTTAAAATGATATGTTCTTTAGATGACCAATCACACCTAGATAAAAAAGATTGATGGCGACTTCATTCATTTGTTAAATTTAATTATAGATTTACGGACTTATATGTTATGACAATGGATGAAAATTTTATTTTGTTAATTAACAAATTAAATTAATAATTATCAACCTAACTTTAATCAAACATAAAAAATGTACAAACTTTTAATGCAAAATTAATTATTCCTTAAATAATACTGATAGATGAAAAAACACTTGCAAAAATAAATTTACTATTGATCATTTGCCATACCTCTCAATTTCAATCTAAATCATTCAAAAATTTCCTCAAATTCATATCCCTCCAAACCTTTCCCTCTCAAAAATTTTTTTTTTTGAATTGGATGAACAAATCGTTTCACGTTCATGCACTTATATTTTCTTTTTTGAAAAAGTAACCATAACCGAATCGGCAACCTTTTGATTTTTGAACTAGGGTAAGACATGCTACCATTACGCCAGAGGTTCATCCTCCGTTAACCAAAAATTTGAAAAAACAAATATTTTCTCATATAATCTCCTCTGTTTCTTTTCTGATCACTCCCTCCAGTCTTCCATGCCTCAATTCCCTTTTCTTCCCTATCAAACTTCCAAGAGGCCCTTTCAATTTCTCATTCCTCGTAGAACAACCCACAACTCAGCCCAGTGAACCCCCCCATGCAACACCCACACCCTCTGCTTAATTAATTTTTTACTAGAAGTCTCGTCTCATCTCTCTCAAGATATACGAAAGCAAGAACCCACACCACTGCTGCAATTGATAGGGTCAGGGAAGCTATAAAAGAGCACTATCTCCACAGCCCACACGAACTACAACTTAAAATTTCCAAAATATGAAACAAGGTAGTTTTAGGTAAATATTTTGTGAATTTTGTTAAATTAATTCCTTCTTTTACCTATAAATTGAAGCATGAAGTTGTTCATGTTAGATTTTTTTGGTATTGTATGGGTTTTTGTCTTTGTTTCGGTATGATTGTCCTTTTAATTTGATAAAAAAAAATACATATAACATAGGCAGCTGAACTCAATAACTGCTACAGTGGTCTGTTGATGCTGCTATTTGCGGCCCTGAAGCTCCGTTATATGCGTGAATCGCCTCTCGCAGCTTATTTGCGGTGAATAACGGTTTTGGTGGGTGCCGTTACCGTGAAATAGCAGCGTCTATACCGCGACCCATCCTCTATTTGAATCTTGTTAGTTTGAGATCTGTAGAAGAAAGCTACCGTAATCATAACTCCAATGGTTAGATTCGACAATGAGATATCTTCCTCATCCTTCTCATCATCTTCTTCTATTTCTGGAAGGAAATATGACGTTTTCTTGAGTTTTAGAGGTGAGGATATACGAAAGAACTTCACAGATCATCTATGTTCTGCTTTAAAAAGTAAAGGAATCATCACTTTCAGAGATGATGAAAACCTTGAGGTAGGTGAAGCCATCGCACCAGAGCTCTTTAAAGCAATTCAAGAATCATGGTCCTCAATAATCGTTTTCTCGGAAAGATATTCTTCTTCCAGATTGTGTCTGGAAGAGCTTTTCGAAATTATTAAACAAAAAAACGAGAGGGGACACAAAGTATTCCCAATTTTCAATGATGTGGATCCATCTGAGCTACGAGGACAGAAAGGGAAAGTTGAAGAAGCTTTTGCTAAGCATGGAGAAAAATTTAAAGAGGAAGCAGTAAGGTGGCGAACCGTTTTAACTGAAGTGGCTAACATGACGGGATGGCACTTAAATAACAGGTATCCATCTTATTCTTTCACTTAAAGAATGATCAGCATTCAGCATTAGACTCCTTTCTTCTTTTATGTGAAGCTGCAGTTATTTTCATTAAGCTATCTCTCAGTAACTAAATTGCTTCGCTTTTTGTATTGTAGGCATGAATCAGAATTTATTGGAGATATCGTTAAAAAGATAGCAACAAAATTACGTCAACAATTTTCAAGTGCTTCTAATTCTGACATGATTGGAATTGAATCACGTTTGAAAACACTGCTTTGCAAAATAAACGTAAGGGATGATGAAGATGATTGTGTTTGTATTATAGGGATTTGTGGTTTGGAAGGAATTGGTAAAACAACACTTGCAAGATTTGTTTATACCCCAATTTCAAGTCATTTTGAACGTAAAAGCTCTCTAGCAGGTGTTCGGGAATTGGCGGAGAAAGATGGGACTTGTTTGTTTACAAAAACAGCTTCTTTGTCAGATTTTGTTGGAGGAAGATTTTAACTTTTTTGATGTTGATGAAGGAAATGACATGATAAGTCATAGGTTATCTCATAACAAGGTTCTTATTGTGATATGGATAACTTCCAACACTTAAAATGTTTGGTTGGAAAGCGTGATTGGTTTGGTTTAGGAAGCAGAATCATTATAACAACAAGATATGAGCATTTGCTTCAAGCCTATGGAGTGGATGATGTGTATAAGCCGACGACATTGAATGCCAACGAAGCACTTCACCTATTCAGTTTGGAAGCTTTGGAAAGTGATACACCCGAAAAAGATTTGGTCGAGCTTTCAAAACGTGTTGTAGAATATGCAGATGGCCTTCCATTAGCTCTTGAAGTTTTTGGTTCTTTTCTTGCTGGGAGAGATGCTTCTCAATGGACAAGTGCAATAGAAAGACTTCAAAATGATTCTAAGGAAGAAATTATAGACAGACTTCAAGTAAGCTTTGATGGATTAGAAGAAACGGAGATGAACATATTTTTAAATACTGCTTGCCCCTTCAAAGGGGAGGACAAAAATTTGGTAACAAAAATTCTGGTCGGTTGTTACTACTTTCAGAATGTTGGAGACAAATTGTAGATACATGAGTTGCTAAAAGAGATTGGAAGAAAAATTGTTCACAAAGAATCTCCTGTTGGACCTGGAAAACATCATCGATTATGCGCAAACGCTGTTAAGTCACATATCGTACAATATATCTGTTATATATAGTTTTTTTTTTTTTTTTAATAATTTCTAGTCTCTAATCAAATTGGTAAATTATCCACCCAAGATAAATTAACTAGGTAAGTTACTCTTCTGACATTAATTGTAAATTCAATATATTAATTAGGATACGACCCAATAAATTTAAGTGTGATAACAAACAAATTAACCTTTGAATTATTTTAAGATGCACATTTAAGTCATTATACTATTTTTTTGTGCAATCAACCCCCTAGTTTTCTCCTTCTTTTTTTTAACGAAAACCCATATATTGTTTTTTTTTTTTTTACATTTTTGTTATTTTTAATTTTCTTTTATTGATTATTAGATTGATAAATTTTATTGGATGGTGGATTTAATATATACACACACACACACACACACACACACACACACACACACATCATTTGACAATAAGTTAATAATAACTATAAACAAATGATTTTTATAATTGCAATTAAATTTCATTTTCATTATAATTTTTTTTTATTTTTTAACATAATATGGTTACAATTTTGGAAATATAATGAATAAAAAAAATTCTAAGCTAAGTTTTTCTAATTAATAAAAGTGATTCAAAGGGAATTGGAATTGTTATCTATAGATGAGATAAATTTTTTTTACAATTAATTATAATTATACTTAAAAATTATAATCAATAAAAAAACAATTTAAAAATATAATGAATAAAAATATCATTTTTGTTGATAAAAAGTTTATACATATTTTTTATTTTATTATTAGAATTTTTTGTAGGTGAGTTACTATTAATTGATGATTTTAATAATCTAATAAAATATATTGATAAATTTAATCATAATATAACATAAGTATGGGAGTCTAAATAATTTAATGTGATCCAAGGTTTTCAATACTATATCAGACAACATTTCAGTTTTCTTTAAAAAAATGATATATATCGATATTAGTTATTTCAGTCTATTATTTTGAATTATTTGATTTAGTATAAATATATTTATAAATATATATATATATATATATGAACTTGTACATAATAATACTACTATTAATCTACAAAATAAATATGCAATATTTTTAAAAACCAAATAAATAAGTTTAAAATTATAAAAAATAATATCATAAAATTTTTAAACATTTAATCTAACCATATATTATTTAAATGAGTATTTTTCTTTTTTAATATAAATATTAAAAAAAAACAAAGAAATAAAAAAAATAACTTTGATTTTATGATTATTAAACTTTAGAGAGGGAGCACAATTACCTTTTAAAAGAAATTGAAATACTTATAAAGTTTGGTTTGAAAAAATAAAATATAAAGAAAACAAGTTATAATTAAAAATAGAAAAACTCAACTTTCAAGAATTATTTTGTTAATTAGTTTTATTTTTATTAGGTTAAAAATAGTTAAACAATAAAAGACAACCTAAAAATAGTAAAACATGTGTCACATTTACGTAACCGGTTGAAACAAGCTAATCCACCTAAATTAGTTAAAACTGACGAAAACAATCGGTATTACTCGGTACCTAATTTGGTATAAAAAATAACCTTTAGATGTATCATGTTTTGGTAAAATTGGAGCATTTCGATTGGTACAACCTGTAACGAAACGAAATTAACAACATTGATGCGATCACCTAAGTGTGGGTTTTACACATTTTATTAGGTCAATGTGGTTTGGTGGTTTTGTAGGCCTTTGGCTTAGTTAGCCTTTGATGGGGAAACCTCTAGGGTTGTTTAATTAATTAGGCTAAGGTTTTCTCTTCACTTCTATGAAACCCAAGGTGCTCTCCTAATTATTCCTTGGCTATTAAGGGCCCAAAAGTATCCATTCTTCTTTTGACCTTACTTTAAGCCACGTGCTACAAAAAAACTCCTTGATTATAATGTTGGAATATAGGTATGGTTTACGAAATTGGCTTTCTTCACACTCAATGTGACTTTTCATCCATACATAAAGCAATTGTAAGTACCTATTAAATCGACCTTTACCATTTCTGCGATAAAAATTTAAAGAATGAATGGTTTCTGCTAAAATGGTTAAAATTGTATTGACTTTGTATTCTAATTGGTTGGCAAAGTCTATCACTGTGAATCTTATCCAAATTTGGCAAATCAAAGTGAAATAGGACCATATACTCTTCAATTGTGGGCATCATGTTTGCTTCATTAAAGACGAAACACCTATAAGAAGGATCTTAAAACTGAAAGATGGCTCTAATCAGATTATTATCCATATTTACTTGAAGCAATGAAGTTATGTCTCCATATTTACTCTCAAACACCTCTTGTCTTGTTTTACTCATGCATTCCCAAACATTACTTAAGTCAACCAAGTCATTTTGTTAGAGATCAAGATGAATTCTCTTAGGTAATAATGAGATAAAACCCTCAGGCAAGCAATTTCCTTATTTTTTTTACCCTTTCCTTTAACTTGATTTTCAATGGATGTGGAAATTCATAATGGATTGATGTAGACTTTGATTACATTTGACTTTTCATGGATGTAGGTATGAGATTTGACTTATAAATGACTGATATGTGGTAAATATTCCCTATATCCTCCTTGTGTCTTATTCTTTAAGTTACATCTATCAATAGGTAGGAATGGCTCTATCTTAAGGCTGACCTCTTAAATGTAGATTATATGCTGGATTAAGTAACATTGGCCACTAAAGGTTCCTAAATTGTTCTTTACATCATTATCCATCATAGGCTAGTAAGGCAATCCAATCTTCACCCATCACAGGCTACCAATGAAAAGGATTCAATTTGAGTTGGAGTATTTTGCTAGCTATTGTGGTAATTATCATCTTACGAGAGTATAGGTACTTTACTCCTTCTTAAAATGGACAAAGCCTAGGTATAAATCTCATGTAATACAAATACATGTGATAGTATGTGTGAAGGAACATATAATTATCAACCCCATAAATCAAATAAGAAACAAAAAAGGAAAATGTTAGTAAATAAATAATTACAATTTAAAACCATTAGATCAAAGATAGGATAAGTTTAAAATCTTATGGCTTGACTCTCTATAGTGTGCCCAGTGGAGTTGCCAAACTATTATAACATATAGATTTGTAAATCTATAGCTAGACCCAATAAATGAAGTCAACACCAATATTTTTTACTAGGTGTGATTGGCTACCTAATGAATCTATCCTTTTAAAGAATTTCTAAGCTTGACCAAAAGCTCTGAAAGAATAGGTTCAGGTCTACTAATCAGAATGAGATTTGAAAGTTCTGTTACATATAAGGAATGTTATAGCACCCTTACATGCCTATCCAAAAGATAGTACCATTTTTTTTTAAATTATCCTAATCTTTTAATTCTTATGATTTTAAATTTTAATGTTGAATATTGAAATAACTTTTAAGATTCTCCATTAGATTTCTTAAAAATTATGTCCTCACCTTAAGAGTATCCGAAATCCCATTTGTTTTCTTGAAAAGGCTCTATCATCGAAAAAAGATTTTATTATTTTTTTATTTTGATTTTTGTTGAAAATATATCTAATTATTCTACCATTTAGGCCAAATTAAAATATATTCTTTTTTTAATTTTTAAAATTTTCACCATTTGGATCTATTTAGAAATTTTTTTTGTTTTTTATCTTTGAAAATAAAATAATATACAATTATTTTCATTGAAATTTTATTTAAATTCTTTTACCATTTGAGACAAATTTAAAGAAGTTTTTCACCAAAAGATTTTTTAAGAATTTACCATTGAAAATTTCTAAGAATCTCATCATTGGATAATTGCAAATATTTTCAATCAAAAAATTTTTATTTGGAAAAATATAATTACCTTTATTGAAATTCCATCTAAATTATTCTACTATTTGAGATAAATTTAGAGAAATTTCTCACTTAGAGATTTCTTATAAATTTACCATTTGAAATTTCTAAGAGTCTCATAATTGGGTAATTAATATTTAATTTCAAAATCTATATTAATTTTTTTATTTTTTATATATATTTTTTATTTTTGAATTGAAAATAAATATTAATTATTGTTATTGAAACTTTATCTAAATTATTCCACAATTTGGAACAAATTTAGAGAAATTTTTCACCTAGAAAATGTATAAAAATTTACCATTTGAAATTTTTACAAATTCCATCATTTGATAATTATTATTTATTCTAAAATATATATATATATATATATATATTGTTTTATATTTTATATTTTTTCTAAAATTTAATCATGCAAAAAAAAACTTATAAAATAAATAAATAAATAAACAAAAACAAAAAAAATAAAAAAATACCAAAAACAACTCGGCTTGGTGACTAAAACGGCACAATTGGAGGCATAGATATCAATTTGAAGATACAGCTCAGAGGTGCAGCTTAACTTGGCTCGACTGAAGAAATTGGATAGAACGTGGGTCGGCAGAAACGGGTTGCGCTTAGGTTGGGTCGCCTGAATAAAAACTTGTCGATCCTAGGGGTTTATTAAGGTGAAAATGGTGCTATTTCCAAAAGGTATAAAGGACCAAATTTAGACTTTTTCCTCAAATTTCCTCTGCTCCCTATTTCCTTTCTTTCTCTAAAATCTTTAAGAACATCGGTTGAATCTTCATTGGATTTTAAGATTTTTCATCGAAATCTAGGTTAGTTCATCAAAATCTGGTCGAAAGTTAACTGGATTTTGGAAAATGGATGCCGAAAATTGGGAACCTTGCCCAAAATTAGGGATCTCACCAGAAAGTCACTGAAAAATTCAAACGATGTTGAAAAATTTCATCGGAATATGAAAATTTTCTAAAAAATTTCTAAAAAAGAAATCTACTTTTTGAACTAAAAAATCTCTTACAATTTTTTGACTGCCTTTTAGCTTCCCTTATGTGATTTCTTTTATGCTTTTTTGACTTGTGTTTATGTATTTCTCTTTGTCTTTTACCTCTGATCAGTGTGTGAATTTATAGGGAGTAGGTAGAAGAGTTCCTGATAGACTATGAATCAATCCTTGACAGGATTTTTGAATTATCGTAAAAATGTTAGATTTATCCTACAGAAATTGAAACCAATTACAACTCTACCAACACCCATTCATGGTAGAATTTACATTTTTTTGCTTTTTTTTTACCATTTTTATTATTAACTCTATTATCTCCTAAAAAACAAAGATAAATCAATAAAAAAAATCAAAGATAAATGAAAATAATAACTGGATAATTAACAAAAAGATAAAACCCTAAATAAATAAATAAAATATAAAAGAAAAAGTAATTAGGCCTAAAAATTTGACTATATCGAGCTAGGCCCAATGGGTTTAGGCATGGACTAAATAGGATGCCTGCATTGGCCATTCACAAAATTGTCAAAATCTCATCATAAGATATTTTATTTATTTACTAAAATAATTTTAAGAACATCTCGACTCTTGGTTGAGATCCCAAATTTTATTAAACAAATTTTAAAATTATCCTGACACCTCAACGAAATCCTAAAAATTTTAAATAAGTTTTAGAATTATCTCAACTTTTTAACAAGATCCTAAATAAAATTTTTTTTATGATAATTAAAGGATTTAATTAAATAATTAATTAATTTTTATTGGGATTATTTTTTTGTTATTATTTACTGTTATTGTTTTTATCTGTTTTATTATATTATTTTAAAAAAATTAGATTATTTTGACTTTTCGGTGAAATCTAAAAATATTAATCTTTTACTTGTATTAAAAAAATCAAACTCTTTCAATTTTTTTTCAAAATAAATATTTTTAAAAAATATTTATTCAAGATATCAATTATTATTATTTTATTATTTAATATATTATTTAAATAAACCTTTATTCTAGTAAAAATAATTTTAGATTATTTCAACTCTATGGTGAAATCCAAAAAATTATTTTTACTTGCAATAATTAAAGAAAACCAAATTCTTTCAATTTTTTCTAAAATTAGATTTAAAAGATTCATTTAAACAATTTGTCATTTTTTTTATTTCATTTATCTTTTTTATTAAATTTTATTTTTTAGCAAAAATTATATTTTAAATTATCCCAACACTTTGGTGAAATTTAAATAACCTTTTTGCTTGCAATAAAATTTTATTTTTCTTAAATTATTTATTCAAAATATCAATTATTCTTATTTATTATTATTTTTATATTGTTTAAATAAACTTTTATTCTAGTAAAAATAATTTTTGATTATTCTAACTCTATGGTAAAATCTGAAAAATTATTTTTACTTGCAATAATTAAAGAAAATAAAATTATTTCAATTTTCTCTAAAATTATATTTAAAAGATTCATTTAAACAAATTTTCATTTCTTTTTTATTTTATTTATCTTTTTTCAAATATTATTTTTTTTAGCAAAAATTATATTTTAAATTATCCTAACACTTTGGTGAAATTTAAATGAAATTTAAATAACCTTTTTGCTTGCAATAAAATTTTATTTTCCTTAAATAGTTATTGTTATTATTAATTTTTTGCATATTATATTTTTTAAGTCCATATTTTATTTTAGTTTTATTTTCCTTTTTATTTATTTATTTCTAAAAGAATTATTACTAGTAATAATATAAAATAACAATAAGAATAATCGCAATAATATCATAAAAAATAAAAAATAGCATAAAAATCAGCATAAAATAATAAAATCAAAATTAAAATAGAAAAAATAAAAGGACAACTTGCCAAACGGGTTGGGTCAGAGCGTAGGTTGATGCGTGAGTCGAATGCCAATTAAACACCCGAAACGACATCGTTTTGAAGTGCCTATAAAAGACCTATTTTTTTTTCTTTTCCCTTTTTACCTCAAAAGCCTCTTTCTTTAAAAACCCAGCCCCTCTTGCTAACCTCAGTGGCAACCTAGATTTCAATCAATTGTCATTGTGCATCGGTGGCCAGAATCTTCAATGGCATTAAAAAATTTAAAGTTTTCTAGATTCTGGAGATATACTTAGATTTCGGTCATAAGAAACTTCAAATGTCGCTAAAAAATTCAAAGTTTTTCAAAATTTGGCCACCCAAAAAAATTTTCAAAAATTTTTAAAAAATCCCAAATTGATCCTTTTTATTTTCTAAACACTCTTTCAAAACTAGATTTTTCAAAAAAAAAAAACATCTCAAGCCTCCTTGATCAAGAATTTCATTCTTAGAGTTTTTTTTTTTTTTTGTTTCTAAATTTTCTTTTGTTTTTGCTATTGGTTCCTTTGTCAAAGAGGACTGTGATTGTTGGGTTTTTTTTTTTTTTTTTCAGAACCCTAGGCTTCCTTTTGTGTTCGTATTTTATTTGGCTTTCCTTTTTTTTTTAAAAGTATTTCCCTCATTTTTCTTTTTCCTCATGTTTTGCAAAAATTAACTCTATTTATAGATCTTTTGAGATTTAAATCCCATATCTCCTGGGATCCTTGTGTGAAAATTTTGAAGACCTGTGTAGTGACTTTTAGTTATTGGATTTCATGCTATCAATTTAAGCAGTATTAGGGGAGAAAAACAAATCGCTGTGGTAGCTTGATTTCAGTTGCCAAAGTTGAAACAAATTTTTTTTTTACTTTTTCTTTTTTTACAATTAATTAATTAATTAATTAGTAGTAATAATAATAATAATAATAATAATAATAATAATAATATAAACAAAACTATATTTAAGTTAAAAATAGAATCAGACAAAATTTATGCTTATAGGCATAATCTATAAGACCTATAAAATTTTAAATATCAAGTTTGATAACATTTGGTCAGAAAAGCTTTTGTTAAAGTCTTATAACCTCTAGTTAGAAGAGCCTTCTTTAAAATCTTATAACTTTTAGTTAGAGAAGCCTTCTTTTCAAAGTTTCATGGCCTTTAGTTAGAGGAGTTTTCAAAACAATAATTAGTTAAATTATTTTTTGTCAATAGTAAAAAAAATGTGGTGTGCTTTCTTTCTTTCACAAAAAAGAAAAAAAAAGAAAAAAAAGTTTGTGTTTCTAACAGGAAATGAATGAAAAATCAATTATTACTTGAATGAGATATTTCAAAACACCTTTATTATTATTATTTTTAAAAATCTTCTTGCTAGATAATGTATCAAAATGTACGTGGAATCTTAATAAGCTCTACATATGGTATTTTTCGTACACGTGTAGGTACATGCATCCTTGCAAAATTGTTTAATTCAATTTACATTGTTTTTTTCAATGACAAACTCAAATGAGTCGGTATCTGGAAAACATATAAATTTACTTTGTAATAAACCAAGTAATATTACTGGCATATCTACTTTAGCAACAATATATATAGTATATAATATATAATAATAGAGTATGGGATCCAATTTATACAAAAAAAATTTATTTTTTTGAACTTTTAACTTTTAATAGATTTAAAAGATGGAGATTTTTTTTTTTCATTTATCTCTCTGTATCTTTTGAATTTAATGAAATTAATGGTTAAAAAGCAATATAAATTTGTGTTTTTAAATTTTTATAACTAATATAGGGTTGATTTTCTTTTTTATATAAGTAGTATGTTTTGTTGGATTTTTTTTTTTTTTTTACAAAAGATCATAGCCTAGAATAGAAGAAGAGATTACAAGTATTAATATTTAAATTTAATGCACTTTTTATTTCATTGAAAATAGCTTTCTGAAAAATAGATTTATTTTTGGAAATCTAAATTTTTTTTTGTTTGGATAATATTTTTGAAAAAAATTTTCTGTCGTTTGGTTTTTTTTTTAAATCAGTATTTCGATCAAAATAATGTTTTTTACTTAATTATTTAAATAATATTTTTACATTTATCCATAATAATAATAATTATTATTATAAATATAAAATAGCAATTTAAAATTAAAAATACAACACAATAAAATCATTATAATAAAATTCTATAAACTTAGATTATAATAAAATAGTTTATATATTATTTTGGCACAAAAAATAGTCTTACAAAAGTTAAGAACTATATGCATAATAATATAGATTGTAGGATTTTATCTAAAAAAATAGTTTTATGAGTACAAAATAGTTAATATCGTTCTTAGACATAATAAACTTACAATTACCATTATTAGCCTACACAAAAAGTGGTTCCATTCAAATATTTTAATATTACAATAACCATAACTATTAAAATATTCAAAAATATTTATTATTAAAATATTAAAATTATTTTTTATTAAAATTATTATGTAGTTATAATAATGTTTAATATTATTTACATTAGTATTTAAAATAGAGTTACTTTTCTTGAAATATTATTTCTATTAATATCATAATATTTTTAATATCATTATTTATTATGTAGTTTCGCATGCTTGAATTTGAAGACTCTCAAGTCTTAAACAATTCCCAATTTTCATAGAAGATAAGAATTCAAAGGTTAATTTAATTATTTTATATAATTATTTTTAAAAAATAATACTCAATAAATATGACATACAAATTGATTTATCAAATACATCCTTAATTTTTAATTGACATGAAATGTAAACGGTATTTATTTCTTAATTATTCTACCCATTTTTTAATTTTCATAATTAATTGACTCAAGGAGGAAAATGTTAGCCAATATTAAACTGATAACTAAAGAAAAAAAATTTGTGATAGATAGATTTTCCTCTATTTTGATATGGGTAATTTCAATAGCCAGAAAAGTGGCAAAAGAAAAAAACTTCTTTCAATTTGCTTGATTAATTTGTTGAAACAAATTTTCGTTTTCTAATTAAAAAATGGGTCACTTTTTTAGGGTTCTCCTTGCCTGTGGTAGCAACGCATTCGTACAGCCCTCAATCTTTATCTTTTTAAAAGAAAAAACTTTTATCATTATGTTTGTTTGTAACTTAATTTTTGACGAATGATTTTAGTCTTTTAAGGGTAGGCGCGAAATTTGAGTATTACTTTGGTTCTTTTGATTGTAATTATTTTTAACATTTGATTTATTTGCCCATTCTAAACACATTGCATAGGGTCAAGTTTGGTTATGCTAGATGGTCTTTATGGGTAACTCATACGTTAATTTTTGATAAGTTTTTGATCTATCAACTGCACAGCTGGCTAATTTAATATAATATTTAAATTATAAATTAAATATTTAATATAATAATTAAAATTTTAAAAAATTTAATATAATATTTAAATTATAAATTAATTAATTAATATAATACTTGTTTATAATGTAGTTAATTTAAAATAATAATACGTAACGTATAAATAATTTTTTAAATATCGTATTAATTAATAAAATCGTAATTCAAATATCATATTAAAAATTATTAAAATTCATACATCGCATTATATATTTCACTTTGAATATTATTTTAATCAAACTAATATAACAGTAATTAACCACCGTTATAAAATAAAAAAGTGATATAAACATAATATTCAAATTGATCCAAAAATAGTCAACAAAATATTTATCAATTTTCAAAACATGACTATTATGAAATTAAGCTTTCCTTTTCTCATGCATATGAAACTCATAAACTAATTTAATTATAAAAAATAATGGATGAAAATTTTATTTTGTTAATTAACAAATTAAATTAATAATTATCAACTTAACTTTAATCAAACATAAAAATGTACAAACTTTTAATGTAAAATTAATTATTCCTTAACTAATACTAATAGATGAAAAAACACTTGCAAAAATAAATTTATCATTTTATAATTTACCATATCCTCTCAATTTCAATCTAAACCATTGAAAAATTTTCTCAAATTCATATCCCTCCAAACCTTTCCCTCTCACTTTTTTTTTTTTGAATTGGAGGAACATATCATTTGATGTTCATGCACTTTAACATTTTCTTTTTTGAAAAAGTAACCATAACGGAATCGAATAGGCAACCTTTTGATTTTTGAACTAGGGTAAGACACGCTACCATTACGCCAGAGGTTCATCCTTCATTAACCCAAAATTTGAAAAAATAAATATTTTCTCATATAAGCTCCTCTGTTTCCTCTCTGATCACTCCCTCCAGTCTCCCATGCCTCAATACCCTTTTCTTCCCCATTAAACTTCCAAGAAGCCCTTTCAATTTCTCATTCCTCGTAGACCAACCCACAACTCAGCCTAGTGAACCCCCCCACGCAACACCCACGCCTCTGCTTAATTAATTTTTTACTGCAGGTCTCGTCTCATCTCTCTCAAGATATACGAAAGCAAGAACCCACACCACTGCTCGCAATTGATAGGGTCAGGGAAGCTATGAAAGAGCACTGACTCCACAGCCCACACCAACTACAACTTAAAATTTCCAAAATATGAAACAAGGTAGTTTTAAGTACATATGTTGTGAATCTCTTAAATTAATTCTTCTTTTACCTGTAAATTGAAGCATGAAAGTTGTTCATGTTAATTTTTCTTTTGGTTTGGTATGGTTTTTGTCTTTCTTTCGTATGGATGTCCTTTTAATTTGAAAAAAAAATACAATAACACAGGCAACATGAATCTCAATAACTGCTACAAGTGTCTGTTGTTGTTTGCATTGCGGCCCTGAAGCTTCTGCTATATGCGTGCAATCGCCTCTCGCCACCTTATTTGCAGTGAAAACGGTTTTGGTGGTGCCGCTTAACGTGAAATAGCGGCGTCTATACCGTACCCATCCTCTATCTGAATCATTGTTACTTTGAGATCAGTAGAGAAAGGCTACCGTAATCATAACTCCAATGGTTAGACTCGACAATGAGATATCTTCCTCATCCTTCTCATCATCTTCTTCTATTTCTGGAAGGAAATATGACGTTTTCTTGAGTTTTAGAGGTGAGGATACACGAAAGAACTTCACAGACCATCTATGTTCTGCTTTAAAAAGGGAGGGAATCGTCACTTTCAGAGATGATGAAAACCTTGAGGTAGGTGAAGCCATCGCACCAGAGCTCTTTAAAGCAATTCAAGAATCATGGTCCTCAATAATCGTTTTCTCGAAACATATGCTTCTTCCAGATGGTGTCTGGAAGAGCTTTCCGAAATTATTAAACAAAAAAACGAGAGGGGACACAAAGTATTCCCAATTTTCTATGATGTGGATCCATCTGAGCTACGAGGACAGAAAGGGAAAGTTGAAGAAGCTTTTGCTAAGCATGGAGAAAAATTTAAAGAGGAAGCAGTAAGGTGGCGAACCGTTTTAACTGAAGAGGCTAACATGACGGGATGGCACTTAAATAACAGGTATCCATCTTATTCTTTCACTTAAAGAATGATCAGCATTCAGCATTAGACTCCTTTCTTCTCTTATGTGAAGCTGCAGTTATTTTCATCAAGCTATCTCTTAGTAACTAAATTGCTTCACTTTTTGTATTGTAGGCATGAATCAGAACTTGTTAGAGATATCGTTAAAAAGATATCAACAAAATTACGTCAAACATTTTCAAGTGCTCCTAAATCTGACATGACTGGAATTGAATCACGTTTGAAAACACTGCTTTGCAAAATAAACGCAAGGGATGATGAAGATGATTGTGTTCGCATTATAGGGATTTGTGGTCTGGGAGGAATCGGTAAAACAACACTTGCAAGATTTGTTTATACCCAAATTTCAAGTCATTTTGAAGGTAGAAGCTTTCTAGCAGGTGTTCGGGAAGTGGCTGAGAAAGATGGACTTGTTTGTTTACAAAAACAGCTTCTTTGTCAGATTTTGTTGGAGGGAGGTTTTAATTTTTTTGATGTTGATGAAGGAAATGACATGATAAGTTGTAGGTTATCTCATAAGAAGGTTCTTATTGTTCTTGATGATGTGGATAACATCCAACACTTAAAATGTTTGGTCGGAAAGCGTGCTTGGTTTGGTTTAGGAAGCAGAATAATTAGAACAACAAGAGATGAGCATTTGCTGCAAACCTATGGAGTGGATGATGTGTATAAGCCAATGACATTGAATGCCAATGAAGCACTTCGACTTTTCAGTTTGAAAGCTTTCAAAAGTGATACACCTGAAAAGGATTTGGTCGAGCTTTCAAAACGTGTTATAGAATATGCAGATGGCCTTCCATTAGCTCTTGAAGTCTTTGGTTCTTTTCTTGCTGGGAGAGATGCTTCTCAATGGACAGGTGTAATAGAAAGACTTGAAAATGATTATAAGAAAGAAATTCTTGACAGACTTCAAATAAGCTTTGATGGAATAGAAGAAACGGAGATGAACATATTTTTAAATATTGCTTGCTTCTTCAAAGGGGAGGACAAAGATTTGGTAACAAAAATTCTGGTCGGTTGTAACTTTTTCCGGAATATTGGAGACAAATTGTCGATGCATCAATTGCTACAAGAGATGGGAAGAAAAATTGTTCACCAAAAATCTCCCGTTGGATCTGCAAAACATCATCGATTAAACGCTGTAAGTCACTGCATAAATATATGTACAATATATCTGTTATATACAGTTATTTTCTTTATAATTTCTAGTCTCTATTCAAGTTGGTAAACTCTCCACTGAGATAAATTAACTAGGTAAGTTACTCTTATGACATTAATTGTAAATTCAATGAATTAATTAGGATACGAGCCAAATAAATTTAAGTGGGATAACACACAAATTAACCATTGAATTATTTTAAGATGCGCATTTAAGTCATTATACTATTGTTTTGTGCAATCAACCACTTATTTTTCTCTTTTTTTTTTTAATTTTTCTGAAAACCCATATATTATTATTTGTTATTTTTTTACATGTTCATTACTTTTTAATTTTCTTTTATTTTTTATTATTAGATTGATAAATTTTATTGGATGGTGGATATTATATATATTTGCATTTGATAATAAGTTAATAATAACTATAAACAAATGATTTTTATGATTGTAATTAAATTTTATTTTCATTATAAAATTATTTTTTATTTTTTAACTTAATATGGTTACAATTTTGGAAATATAATGAACAAAAAATTCTAAGCCAAGTAAATAATTTTCTAATCAATAAAAGTGATTCAAAGGGAATTGGACTTGTTATCTATAGATGAGGTAAATCTTTTTACAATTAATTTATAATTATACTTAAAATTATAATAAAAAAACAATTTAAAAATATAATGAATAAACATATCATTTTCGTCAATAAAAACATTTATTCACATAAATAACTTTATAGATACTATAGTATTTCTCCTCATGGCTATTACATATGAATATTTATTTTTTATTTATTTTAAGTAATAACAATTATATGCAAATAAAAATGTTTAAAGTACAAATTTTGAAGTATAAATAACTAAAATTTTGTAGTATTGATTTAAATTTATTTAATACTATTTGAATTCAGAAAAACGTTTTTCCATAAAAGTCTTTTGATGATATTATAATTTTAATAACAATATTTTTAATAAAATGCATTTGATGTGATTAGAATTCTTATTTACCATTTGAATAAATTTTATAAATATTTATAATAAAATATTTAAAATGATAATTTAAAAATATAATGAACAAATCTGTTCATTTTCGTCAATAAAAATTTATCAACATCCATGCTTTTATATAGATATATATAATAGGTATAGATTATAAATATAAGCGGATTAGATAGAACAATTACAAAATTTTCTAAAATATGGAATATTATGCAATGGTTTTTCCTTAAACAAAGCAAATAATTGTTGGTGGGATGATTGCGCTGAATAAAAGTAAGAGAACTTAAGTTCACGTTTAGTGTAAATTAAGCTTTATGCTTTATTTAGAATTAGTGTGACCACTTAATTCTAACACAAGAAAGTCTTTAGTATTACATTTTCATTCATCTAATTACAATTTACATGATCCACTTATGTTTTCTTACATTTTGCGTTTGATTTTAAGGCTATACAAGTGATTGAAGGCATGATTATCGATAATAAAAGGTAAAAAAACATATGTATAAACACATATATATTCATTTATGCATGTATGTGTGTATATATTATTGTTGTTGTTGTTATTGTTATTATTATTATTATTATTGAATTTTAAAAGTAGACTATGAAATGCATAGATGCAAGTAACAAAAAATAATACAATGATCAAGGAAGTAAATGAAAAAGTTATTGTTGATAGAAATGAATGGTGTAAGAAGATTAACAATTACAACTTAACATGATTTCTTTTTTTATTTTCATATAGCTGACTTGAGTATAGGATATAAAGCTTGGTTTGTTGTTGTATTATTATTATTATTGAATTGTGGTTAATTATTAGATGGATCTTTTGGTTATTTTGCCCTAGGTTACACCCTTTTGCTCCTTTCATTTTTTTTTTAGCTTTTTATCCTTACAAAGTCAAAAGAAAAAAAAAGCGTTACTCTCTCCTTCCCATATATCCTTTATCCTCCCATTTCTATGATTTGAATGAGGCTATAATCAAAATTAAAGTGATAAGAGTTGTATATAATCACTTAATAATGATTAATCGAAGTTAAAGTTTAATTAATAAGAAAATAAGGTCACTTGTGGTAGGAAAAGCATATATATATATATATATAACTTAAATATTTTGTAATAAATATCAAGTTTGTTTTACATAAATTCTAAACCTAAGCCATTTAGTTTTATTACACAAAATACAATATACTTTTGGTTGACTAACATTTATATAGATTTTTTACTTTTAATTTTTTTTTTGTATTTATAATCATTTAAATTGTTATTTGTAAAAATTTTTATAAACCCTTCATTGTTTAACATTTATATTATTAACTTTTGATTTTCTTATGCTTTATGATTATTTATCTTTTTTGGGTGGTGGAAAGGTTATATAAGTGCATTTAATGTTTTTATTTTTTTTCTTATTTTTTGTTTGCCATATTACTAATCATGAGATATGTTTTTTAGTATTTTTATTTTTATATTTTTCTTACTTTTACCATTGTTTATGATTTTTTTATTTTAAATTTGTCTATTAGTCAATTGGAGTATGTTACGATTGATAAATTGTCTATTGAAAGAGATAATTGGAGAATCAAGGTTCGCGTTTGTCGATTGTGGGATATTTTTTCTGAAACTAAACAACTTGTAAGCACAGAAATGATATTGGTTGATGAAAAGGTACGTAATATGTTTATTTTTTAATTATTTTGTTCAATTTTTGTTGTTATTTTGCTTTTTATTCATTTTATTTTTTTTTGTACTTTCATAGGAATTTTGTATTCATGCTGTTCTTGGGAGTTGTAATGCATATCAATTGAAGGATATGATTCATGAAGGAGGTTTATATTATATTAAAAAAATTTCTATTGTAAAAGGTAAAAATAATTATCGAGTAATTTCTACGAATGATTTATTTTCAAGCTAATACCATCATCAAAGAGATATTTGATGAAAGAGTAAATATCCCACGACATATTTTTGAGTTTGTGGCTTATGATCAATTTGACGGACGTTCAACAAAGTGCTTAGCAGGTTATTATGTTGATTTTTCATTTTGATAATTTAGTATGGATTTTGTGTTTTTGTGCTTTTATTTAAACTAAAAATATTTTTTATGCTATATTTTTTTAATTAGATATTATTGGTGTTGTTGTTGGCTCTCGACGTCCAGTTGTCGTCGGTGACAAATCCTTAAATTGTATGAAGTTATACCTTCAAGATTTAAGGTATTATTTTTTTATTTTCTAGATTGACAGTGTTATACAAAGGATGATTTGGTAAAGAAATGAACTTTTTATAAATATTGGAATTAAGTATCATTCAAGCTTTTTTTTTTCTTTTTCTCTTAAGTGATAGGTTAATAATTGTTAGTTTGTGGGACAAGTTTGTTTCTGAATTTGAAGAGAAGTGCTTAACTTTGAGAAACGAACCTCGAGTTGTTATACTTACTTCTTTAAAAGCGAAGAGTTTTCAAGGTTAGTGAATGTGTAAAACATTAGAAAACTAATCTCAAGTTGTTATAATTATTTCTTTGATCATTAGTCATTCTCGAGGTTAATCAATGTGTAATCAATTTGCATCTTATTGTGTAGTGTGTTTATTTTTTTTCTATTGTAGGTGAGATCTCACTTTCTACCTCAAAATCAACTAAAATTTACATAGACGAGACAATTTCAGAAATAATTCAATTCAAGTCAAGTTTAGTGTGAGTTTTTTATTTGATTTTGATTTATTATTTGTTTTCTCAAAGTAGTTGTAGTGTTTAATCATTTACTTTTTAAAATGATTTTTTAGCATGATTGCAATAATTAAGGATTTTTATAACAGGCATAGGTTGTCGAGTGGATCTAATTCTTCCAAGTTTAAAAAAACAATTGCCGAGATGAAACAGCTTTATCAATCAGCTATCAACAAGGTTGTTTTTGTTCTATATGTAATTTTTTATTATTTAGGTTTAATTTCTGGTGTGAATATAGGTCTTTTTATTTTCAATTATCGTTATTGTTTTATGTTTCTTTTTAGGGTGAGTCCTATTTGGTTACAGCTACTGTTGTTGACATACGAACTGGTTATGGATGGTGGTATGCATCTTGTGGTGGTATATGTAGGAAGAGGGTTGTTCCTACGGAAAGCTCTATGTTATGTCCTAATTGCAACAAACTTGTTCAATGTCCTCAACCAAGGTAATATTTTATATATTTATATGTGTACTCTTTGTAAGTACATTAAAAAAAAATAATTTTTGCTATTGTCTTTATTGATTGTTCTTGACATGATTTCTAGATTTCGTGTTTACGTTGATGTGGAAGATTTGAATGGGTCTGCAACCTTTCTCTTGTTTGATGATGTTGTTTCTAACTTTTTGAAAGTCACCGCCGGTGAATTGGTTTCTTCTCAATCAAATGTAAAACATGTTTCATTTTTTTGTCTATTAAATTTCATGTACTTTTTTATTACTTCATTTACTCAATCATTGTTGATGTTCATTTTTTGAAGGAAAACACTGATGATTATGTCTTACCCCCTGTGTTAAGCAACCTCATTGGATCAAGCTTTGATTTTGAATTAAGAGCTGGTTGTCAAAAAAATTATGGTGATCTTAAGCATTTTGTTGTTAGTGGAATGAGTGGGATTACAATTGCATCTACTAACTTGAAAAAGATTGTAAGTGTGTATATATATATATATATATATATTTATATATTTATTTATACAACTTTTTAGATGACAGTTGTGTAGGTGTTTGACCGTGGAAACATTTTCTTTATAGGAAGCAAGTGTTTCTAATTCATTGATTGATGGTTCAACTATTAAGCATGCTGGCAAAGGGGAAGGTTTTGAGATAAAGTATACTTCTAAGGAAATGGCTGATCCTCAGTTACTTGATGTAGACGTGGTTGAGCAAAGGGTCGCGAAGAAGAGGTTAATGTACTTCTCTTTGGTTCATATAATTTATTTTCTTTAATCTTTTGCGTTTGCTTACTCGCTTTTTGCTTTTCAGAAAAAAAGGGGTTGTTGATATGGCTACTTCGGATGATTCTCTTACTTCCAACGGTGTTGACGTGAATGATAGATAAATTGTTGATTACTTCTTTACAGGTTATAGCGTTCTATTCTATACTATTTTGGTATTGTTTGATTTGGTTACTTTGGATGATTCTTTTGCTTCCAATGATGCTTATTTAACTATGGATAAATGGTTGGCTATTTTTTAAAGGGTTAGTGTCATGAATGATTTTTAAATTACAATAAAATATTTATTGTAATACTTGGATTTTAAAAGTTTATAATGTAGTACATAAATTATGAATTTTTTAATTAATATAATATTTTTAACATGATTAGCTTTAAAATAATGACATGTAATGAGTAAATAATATTTGAAATATCATATTAATTAATAAATTTATAATTCAAGTACCATATGAAAAATTTTTAAAATTCAAGTATTACATTTAACATTTTATTATAGTTTTGAAATCATTCATGATATTAATTCTTTTTTTAACTTTTAAAAATTCTTAACTATTTTGGGATGGTTTTGCTATATTGGGTTGTTATTTTTCTAATTTAACTTGAATTAGATCTTTCAATTTTCTAGATTTTTTGTATGAAATATTTTTAATTTTATATGTTTAATTTGAGCTAATTTCTTATGTTTAAACCTATGGACGACGCTTTTACAGATTTTGTTTGTCTTTATATACATAGATTTTAGTATGCCTTTGTCACCAATCGCGAAGGAGCCAGGACTGATCGAGTAGTAGAGAGTGACTCCTTGTAGGCTATAAATGAGATAAAAAAATTCAGCTACTTCATATTAGGCAAGAGGAAATTGGATTCAGCTCCAGTGCTTTACAAGCTGCTCTCGCTTCCATCTCAAATGTATCACATTCATATTGTCAACATGAAGGCTCCAGCTCCAATGATTGCTCTCTCATGGTTCCTAATCACTATGCCTCCACCTTCTACACTATTATTGCGGTCCACAGCCCCATCAAACTTGATTTTGTAGGCATCATTCGTAGGAGGTGTCCACTTTTGGGCGTTTTGAGTGGCTTGTTGTTCTTTCCTTATATGAGCTTGAATGTATTCTGCCTGATACTTCTTAATGAAACTTGCAGCATTTTGAACCTTTCTCCTATCCTCTCCATGAAGCTTACCATTCCTTCCATTCCATAGAATATATAGCTACCATTAATATTTGCAAATGCTGTTTATCCAAATTCTTGTTATTCAGCATCAGCCTTTATGTCATTGGTATGACTTCATAATTTCGTTACTGACATGGCTCCATTGAAAACCGATTTGTTGCCATATTCCCCTAACATGAATACAGTTTCGGATTGAATGGTCTTTCGTTTCTTCCTTGTCCTCGCATCTGAAACTAGTTTTATGCACTGTGATAGAGTCTCCAAATTAGAACTTTGATTTTGTTAGGAACATTCATCCCCCAGAATCTCTTCCACGTTGGTTTTGTATTTTCATCAACATTACGAGACTTTCCTTCAATACTACTCCGCATTTGGTAAGTGTTTTCAGTGTAAACTACCAAAAAAAAAAAAAACGTTTTTAATAGCTTCAATTCTAATGGTTGTCGTAACGGTTTTATGTCCGCCAGACGAATATGAAAACAAAATAAAAAAATAACGGAATCACCATCAATTTTTTTGGTTAGGTGCGATTGGTCACCTATTAAAACATATCTTTTTAATGAAATCTTAAAATTAATTAAAATTTATTAAAAAGATAATTTTAGGGTCTACGTAACAGTTTGGGTTCGTGAGTCGGTTACGTATGGGGAAGGATTAGCACCCCCACAGCGCCTATTAAAAACGGTACCAATTAACAACGTGTTATCTTTTTGATTTTGATAAAAATAATCCAATTTTCGGTGTTCGAAAAATAATTTTCTTGATTTTTTATTTATTAAAAAAATTTATTCTCGAGAAAAATAAATTAAAACTTTTTTATTGAAATAATTTTTAAAATATTCCAGTACGTTGGTAACATTAAAAGAACTTTTTCTCACCTAGAGATTTCTTAAAGCATCTCTACTCGGAATACTTTTAGAATCTCATCTTTGGAGCCTTGAATTTATTTTTCATAAGGAAATGTCATGTTAAAAAAAAAATTATTCTCGAGAGAAATAAATTAAAACTTTTTTATTGAAATAATTCTTAAAATGTTTCAGTACGTTGGTAACATTAGAAGAACTTTTTTTCACCTAAAGATTTCTTAGGCATCGCTTCTCGGAATACCTTAGAATCTCATCCTAGGAGGTCTAAATTTACTTTTCGTAAGAAATTATGTCATGCATGCCATGCAAAATATTTTCATGTTTATGCACACATTTTATTCTCATTCAAAAAATTTTATTAATTATTTTATTAATTTTTTTAATTTTAATTAAAAATTTTGAAGAAAAAAAAGAATTTAATTATATTGGAGATTTTCTATAAATATTTCAATACGCTGGTAATATTTTACAAAAATCTTCTTACCTAGAGATTTTTTAAAGTATCTCTACTCGGAATACTTTTAGAATCTCATTATTGGATTAAATTTCTTTTCTTCATATTTTTATTACTTATATTTTTAATTTATTAACCAATTTTTATTTATTATTAAAAAAGAAATTTTTACTGTATTGAAAATTTTTTATAAATATTCCAATACGCTGGTAGTATTTTAAAAAATCTTCTCACCTAGAGATTTCGCAGACATCACTACTCGGAATACCTTTGAATCTCATCGTCGGATAAAAATTTTATTTTCTTTCATTTTTTATTACTTTAGTATTATTATTAAACTTATTTTTATATAATTGTTTTTAAAGTATATTAACATAATTATATAAAAAATTTAATCATAATTTCATCATTTAATCTAACAAATATAAAATTTTAACATAATAAATAATTAAATAAAATAAATATAAAAATAATAAAAAATTTTTTTACCTAACCGGACCGCCAATTTTAACGTGTTCGTCAGTTTTCGTCCTCGTTCAGCTCGGTCTGACGGTTCAATACCATCATAAAATCGTTTCAATTATAAAGACATGGTCAGCAACGATGTTGGAAAAGGGTTTAACCGCTGGTTCGCGATCCCGGGTTCAGATCGGGTCAATGCGGATCGATCCTCCTATAGTCTGACGCGCGTTTGGGTCTTTCCCTAAACGACGTCGTTTTGAGTTTTTTGCCTAATGCTATATATAGCTGAAGATTTTTTTTAGTTCATATTGGCTTTCTGTTTCAGAAAAAAAAAGGAGAGGTGAAGAAAGAGCTTCGGGGGAAAGTTCCGTCAATGTTTGCCGTCCAGGTCATCGGAAGAAACGCACTGCCATCATGGTCGCCAGTGATCGAAAAATTACCAAAATCCTTCTGGTGGTTCTTTTCGACGCGATCTTCCCGGATCCGATCTCTTTTTCACCAAAAACAGCCCCGATCGACTTAGATCGAGGCTCAAAATTTCGGTCTCCTTTCTCTCTCTCTTTTTTTTTTGGTGGACAGAATTGACTGATCTCTCTTTTTTTTTAGGTGGCTTTCTGGCGCTGGGTTCCCCGTTCTAGGGGACTATTGTTTTTTTTTTTGTGTTTTTGTAGAATTTTTTTTACAGAAGCTCTCTTTTTTTTTTGTTGTTCTTTTTCAGTTTCTTCCCCCTCTTTTTTTTTTTTGTTCCCCCCCGATTTGCAAATAAGAAGCTCTATTTATAGAGCTTGTTGGGATTCAAATCCCAGATCTTTTGGGATTCGAATCTCATTTTTTAACAAAAAAATTGTACCTACCGTCCGTGATTGGCGGTCGATCGGCCATTGACAACTAGTGGTGGTGGAGGCAGGCGACAGCGACGCCGTTTCAACTTTTTGATTTCTGTCTTATTTTGTTTCTTTTGTTTGTTTACCTTTTTTTTTTGTTTACTTTATTAATGATTTTTTATTAAAAATGATAGACCCGGAGAAAATCGGTGTCTACAGCTGCCCTTTTTGCACATTACTGAGAATCAGGAATAGGGCAAATACAAAGACAACGATTTTATCCAAAAATAAATCGTGATTTTTTTTTAAAAGGGCTCCTCTCAACAGAGGCTCCACAACTTTAAAATCTCATCTGAAAATCTCATCTGAAAAAACTCCTCTCAGCAGAGGCTCCACAACTTTAAATTCTCATCTTGGAAAAGCTCCCTTGCTCTTAGCAGAGGCTCAAAAACTTAAAAAAATTTCTTCTTGAAAAAGCTCCTCTCAACAGAGGCTTCACAACTTTAAAATTCTTTCTTGAAAAAGCTCCTCTCAACAGAGGCTCAACAACTTTAAAATCTCATATGAAAAAGCTCCTCTCAACAGAGGCTCCATAACTTTAAAAATCTCATCTTAGAAAAGCTCCTCTTAGCAGAGGCTCCGCAACTTTAAAAATCTCATCTAGAAAAAGCTCTTCTCAACAGAGGCTCCACAACTTTAAAAATCTCATCTTGGAAAAGCTCCTCTCAGCAGAGGCTCAACAACTTTAAAATCTCATCTGGAAAAGCTCCTCTCAACAGAGGCTCCACAACTTTAAAAATCTCATCTTGGAAAAGCTCCTCTCAGCAGAGGCTTCACAACTTTAAAATTTTCATCTTTTTCAAATTTGACACTGCAAGTCGAAAAATAAAGAATCGATCGAGATAACATCACGAATCGATTTTATGCCCGGAGGTCTTAGAAATCATGCCCGGAGATCTTACAGAATCATGCCCGGAGATCTTACAGAATCGATTAAAATAACACCACTAGTTAAAAGATAAAAAATTGAGCGAATAACAACGCGAATCAAATTACCGCGGAGTTCAAATTAGAAATCATATGCGAAGCTACAAATGATGAAAACAAGTACAAGAAATAACCATGCAAAAAGGGGTCTTATACAGAATGATGATAACAAGGTAAAATCAAATATAACAAAATTGATCGGGATAACACCGCGAATCAAATTTATGCCCGGAGGTCTCAGAAATCATCCCCGAAGGTCTTACAGAATCATACCCGGATGTCTTAGAAATCATACCCTGAGGTCTTACAGAATCAATTGGAATAACAAGTTAAAATCATAGAATTGATCGGGATAACATCGGGAATCAAATTTATGCTCGGAGGTCTTAGAAATCATGCTCGGAGGTCTTACAAAATCTCAAAATCTTTGAATGCTCCTTATAATCAGAGGTAATGAAACTTTAAAATTTGAAAATCTTTTCATCTTGAAAGTCGTGCGTAGAGGTTTTTAGAGATCATGCTCGGAGGTCTTAGAAATCTCAAAATCTTTGAATGCTCATCATAATCAGAGGCAATAAACTTTAAAATTCTAAAAATCTTTTAACACATGGCTTTCACCTGATCAGAGATTTTTAAGACTCTAAAGGTCTTTTTTTTTTTTTTGAAAAAGGTTCCCTCTAAACAGAGGCTTTGAAATCTTGATTGAAATTGGTTCCTTTTAAACAGAAGCTTTGAAATCTTGATTGAGAACGGTTCTTCTGAAATAGAGACTTTAAAACTTTAAAAACATGCCCCCCTTTTTTCGAAGTTGATAAATGTAAACATGATACAAATATCTATTCTCATCAAATGACGCTAATGGAAATGCAAATGTCAATGCCAACGTAAGAATGCAAATGCTTGATACATTTGACTTTTTTTTTTTTTACAATGCAAATGACAATGTCCTTTTCATGTAGATGCCCCTACAAATACCTTTTCTTAAGATGCAGATGCATGATGCAAATGCAAATTCTTCTTATGGTGTGAATGCAAATGTCTTATACAAGTGATGCAAATACGAATGTCTTTCTTGTGATGCAGATACCATGATGCAAATGCAAAAACTCTTTTTACCCCACTTTTTTGTGAAAAATTTTTGTTTTTGTTTTTTTTTTTGAAAAAAAAAATTTTGTTTAAATTTTCATTGTTTTACTTTCACCCAAAAAAATGATCTTAGTATTATGTGCAAAATGCTCCAATAATCTTGAAAATTTTCAAAAGTGATCAAAAATTGCCCCACAAAAAGTATCTTTGCAATTGAATGAAAAAATTTAAAACTCAAGACTTTTGAATCTCTTGAAAATTGATGATTACTATTTGAAAGACTCATAGGTGAGGTAATTGACAATTCAATTCTTTCACTGGTGGCATATCTCATGTAAAGCTCAGCGAGGGTTGCAAGGATTTCTCTTGGGTTCCCAAAAGAGATAATTTTTTTAAAACACTTCTTTTTATTGAAAACGTGATACTCCAATGTGAGTCAAAACTAGCCATTACTTTTCAAACAAGATTTGAGAAGAAGACAAGGCTATTTTTTTTTTTATTTTTAAAGAAAGGTCTTTAATGGGTACTGATCTTTCAAAAAGTTTTGTATCGAGACTTTTATTTTGGATAGAACCTTGAAACTCTGAAATTCATTTTGGGGCCTCAAAAAATGGCTTTAGCTCTAAACTGCCCTTTTGGGGTTTTCACCTTAGAGCTATATTTTTTTTTATCAATGAAGAATTCAACAAGTATATACAAATTCGGGGATATTGCTCTTCAATCCAAGTATCCATATTTGATCAAAATGGGCTTTTCAAGGTGTGTAATGTAGGCCAAGGTTAAGGGTTTTGAAAAAATGGATAAATAGGCTCAAATATATTATTCAGGGTGATGCCAAGGATCCTGATAAGCACTTTCTGGCTTTAATTTCAGCAACTTCACGCACCCCTTTTTTTACCTTGAATTCTCATTTTCAAGGTATATATATATTTTCTTCTTTTTGTTTTTTTCGAATTCTAAGTGAAGCTTCAGATTCTTATTTCTAAGGTTTCTTTGTTTTGCCTTAGAAATACTTAACTTTATCTTTGGCTGTTCACTTTCTTGAATCTTGAAATTTCAATTGAAGCCTTGTTCACTTTTTACTCCAGACTTTCACCTTCGAAAGGCATGTTAGATGCTTCCAATATCGGATACTTTTCTTGAAGTTAATCTTGAATGTATCCTAATTTTTCCCCCTTATGTAGAAAATGATCCTTGGCTAGGGTTTATTTTGGAACAAAAAATTTAATAGACTTAAATGGGTAACAAATGGATAATTTTTCTATACGAGAAGGATAGAGAAAGATGGCCATTCATCATTTCAAACATGATCACTTGGGTAGAAGAGCAAACCATTGAATATATCCCTTTTGTTTTTTTCTTCTTTTATTGTTTTTTTGTTTTTTTTTTTAATTTTTTTATGCCCCATCCTTTTTTTACTCAAGGTTCTAACTATGATTAAGTCGTATAGGATTGATCGCATAGCTCAAAAAGGCTCTTTGGGCTCTAAAATTTTTTTTTTTTGGCATTTTCTTGGTGAAAGAAAGAGAAAAGGTATAAAGGTATGAAATAAATTGTCTTAGGCAGAAAGGGATTTTTTTTTCAATGTGCCTTAAGACATGGAACAAAGGTTATTTAAGAAAAAGGCTCAAGTGTTTTTGTATCTATGGTCATAGCAAAATTTTGACACACATTGGACTATCAATTGGAAAATTTGAAAGAATATCTGATTTTTGAATTTCAAAGCAAACTTTCAAAATTAATCTTTTTGTTCTTTGCCCATGAAAAGAGTATCGGCCCTTTAAGGTCTGAAACTCAAACTCACATTTTTTGAAAGTTATGGTTGATGAGTCTAATCATTTAAGTGATTAAGGACATGAAAGTATTTGAAAAGGTGTTGAGGTATTTGATGAGCTTTTTCCTAACAGTAATCACTATTTCTTTAAGAATTCTTCCATCTTTATTACAAAATAAAACTTTTTTTTTTTTGAAAGTTACTTATGTGGGACTTTTATCCAAACAAATGCATAAAGAGAAAATTTCATGAAAAAGATCCAAAGTATTCAATTCTTCCAAAATAAGTTAAATAACTCCTAGAGACACAATGCACATGTCCTACATACATAGTAAAAAAAAAATCATCCTATCCTGATTTTCAAAACTTGACACCTCCCTCTTCATCTCAACTTCTCACAATTGAATGAAGTCAACAACTTTCATTGTTCTAATACCTCCGGAGTCAAAATACCATTCTTGATAAGATCTTCAACCTTTTCTTCCAACTGCCTGTATTTTTCAGTTGAGTGGCCAATTGCCCCCATATGGTAATCACACTTATCATTGGGATTGTAACTCCTTGCTGATAGATTTGGTGTTATTTTCAGAGGCACAGGAGTGAGATATCGACCTTTTATTAGCAAAGACAAAAGGTAAGAAATAGGGATGGATAATTTCTCTTGATCATTCCTTGGTCTCTTCTGATTTTTTGTTAGTCGGGTGGTGGATTCAAATGTGGGAACAAGATCATGAATGACCACTTGAGGATGAGAGTTTGTTGGAAAGCTCAAATGCTGGCTTGGTTGGCAAAGATATGGGTTTTGAGAGATATGACTTATGGCAAGGTGACGGGGTTGATAAGCAAGATAAGGATTATACGGGATAAAGCTATTAGGTAGATGCCCCTCTAGTGTGACTGCTTGCACCTCTTCTTTATTCTGTTTTGATGTACTTTTTTTTCAACATCTGTCGTATCTTTTAACTTAATCTTGCCACTCTTAATTACATTTTCTATAATTTCACCAGAAATTACCATGTCTGCAAAGTTCTTGGTTGCATTGTCTATCAATCTCTCATAGTATGGTGCTTTCAGAGTATTCACAAATAAAACAGTTGTCTCTTTCTCAATGAGAGGAGGTTGAACTTGTGCAGCCACATCTCTCCATCTTTGTGCATACTCCTTGAAGTTTTCAGTTGCTTTTTTTTCCATACTTTGAAGAGATAGACGATCTGGAACCATATCTGTGACATGTCGATATTGTGTAAGGAATGCCTTTGTAAGCTCTTGCCAAGAACGAATACGAGTCTTATCTAATTGGATATACCATCTAGCTGCAGAACCCGTAAGACTATCTTGAAATATGTGCATTAACAACTTCTCATCTTGAGCATATGCTGCCATCTTTCGACAATACATGGTGATGTGGGTTATTGGACATTTTGTGCCATCATATTTTTCAAATTCAGGGACCTTGAATTTAGACGAAATTACCATGTCTGAAACTAAACAAAGGTCAACCGCATCTGTGGAGCCATAAAAATTCATTCCCTCTACAGCTCTAAGCTTTTCTTCCAATAACTTCATATTCTCCCGGGCACTGGTATCTTCTACCTTTCAGGTGTCTGCATCCCTAGCTTTTCTCTTTCCTTGGGATCATCCAAATCAAGAACTAAGATTGGCTCATATGGTTTTTCCATCATACTGGGATTAACAAAATTTTGAAATTGTCCTGGAGCAAGTGTGGATGTCATTCCTAGATAAGGATTAGGATATCCACCGTGAGTAGTAATTAGTACTCTAGTTCTTTGTGAAGGTTGGTTCAGTCGTGGCTCAAACCCTGGAGGATGGACAGATCTACCATATCTGGTGATTGCTCTTGAAGACTAGGATTTTCTTCCACTACTTTTTCCTTATCAAGTTTTTTGAGCATATCCATTATTGTACTAAGATCCCCTCTTAGTTCTTCTTGAGCTTTCTCAATTCTCTCAAATCGACTGGCCTGTTCTTGTTCCATGATTCTTTTTTGTGTCCTGGTATTGTATGAATGGCGAGTGGGTTGAGTCAAAATTTTTGAAGGACGAGCTATTCTTGAACCTTTATTACCACAAAATTTTTTAAAAAAAAATCAGAATGCCATGTGTCAAAATTTTTATTTTTGAAAAAAATTTTTTTTTTTTAAAATAATGCAAATGATGCATGAATGCAAAAAAAAAATTATTTGATATGATTAATACAAAAAGAAAAAGAGAAAGAAACAAAATTGAGTTAGTGTGAGGATGTGGTTTAAGAAAAGAAAACATTTTTTTTTAGTGTTTTTTTTTTGTTTGAGATTTTTTGTTTGTTTTGTTTTGTTTCGTATTATACACAACTTTTATTCTTAGGTATTTCCTACAAGAAGGTGGACAAGGCTCTACATAAGGTTGGTTTCCTAGGCTTATTATATGCTGTGTTTGGATTGACAGAGTCTAAAGGTTCCCAAATTGTTCCTCACTGTCGTCCATGTTGGACTAGTAAGGCACCCCGATCCTCACCCATTACAGGCTACGAACGGAAAAGGTTCAATTCGAGTGAAGTATTTCGCTTGCCATTACGAAGGTTATCACTTCACGAGAGCATAGGTACTTTACTTCCTCCTATAAAGGATAGAGCCCGGGTATAGAGCTCATGTATGAGATTCATCGTGCCATTGTGTGCAAATATATCCTAATTTATTGAGAGCAATATATACAGAAAAATAAAACATAAGAGGCATAGTAAAAGAAATGTGTGAATTTTTTTTTTTTGCTTTTTATTTTTGATTTGTTTTGTTTTTGTTTGTTTTTGACTTTTTTTTTACTAAAAGTGAAAAATTAAAAAAATTAAAATATTAATTAAGACTATTTAAATCAAAATTTGAGGATAACAAGTAGTTAATTTTGGTCTGACTCTCAAAAACAAAAAGCGTCTCCAGTGGAGTCGCCAAGCTGTCGTAACGGTTTTGTGTCCGCCCGACGAATATGAAAACAAAATAAAAAAATAACAGAGTCGCCACCAATCTTTTTTGGCTAGGTGCGATTGGCCACCTATTAAAACATATCTTTTTAATGAAATCTTAAAATTAATTAAAATTTATTAAAAGATAATTTTAGGGTCTTCGCAACAGTCTGGGTTCGGGAGTCGGTTACGTGTGGGGAAGGATTAGCACCCCACAGCACCCGTTAAAAACGGTACCAATTAACAACGTGTTATCCTTTTGATTTTGATAAAAATAATCTAATTTTCGGTGTTCGAAAAATAATTTCCTTGATTTTTTATTTATTAAAAAATTATTCTCGAGAAAAATAAATTAAAACCTTTTTATTGAAATAATTCTTAAAATGTTCCAGTACGTTGGTAACATTAAAAGAACTCTTTCTCACCTAGAGATTTCTTAAAGCATCTCTACTCGGAATACTTTTAGAATCTCATCTTTGGAGGCTTGAATTTATTTTTCATAAGAAAATGTCATGTTAAAAAAAAATTATTCTCGAGAGAAATAAATTAAAACCTTTTTATTGAAATAATTCTTAAAATGTTCCAGTACGTTGGTAACATTAGAAGAACTTTTTCTCACCTAAAGATTTCTTAGGCATCGCTTCTCGGAATACCTTAGAATCTCATCCTCGGAGGTCTAAATTTACTTTTCATAAGAAATTATGTCATGCATGCCATGCAAAATATTTTCATGTTTATGCACACATTTTATTCTCATTCAAAAAATTTTATTAATTATTTTATTAATTTTAATTAAAAATTTTGAAGAAAAAAAAGAATTTAATTATATTGAAGATTTTCTATAAATATTCCAATACGCTGGTAATATTTTACAAAAAATCTTCTTACCTAGAGATTTCTTAAAGCATCTCTACTCGGAATACTTTTAGAATCTCATCATTGGATTAAATTTCTTTTCTTCATATTTTTATTACTTATATTTTTAATTTATTAACCAATTTTTATTTATTATTAAAAAAAAATTTTTACTGTATTGAAAATTTTTTATAAATACTCCAATACGCTGGTAGTATTTTAAAAAAAATCTTCTCACCTAGAGATTTCGCAGGCATCACTACTCGGAATACCTTTGAATCTCATCGTCGGATAAAAATTTTATTTTCTTTCATTTTTTATTACTTTAGTATTATTATTAAACTTATTTTTATATAATTGTTTTTAAAGTATATTAACATAATTACATAAAAAAAATTTAATCATAATTTCATCATTTAATCTAACAAATATAAATATTTTAACATACATAAATATTAATAAAATAATATATAAAAATAAAAAAAAATTTTTTTACCTGAAGTGGACCGATCAACGGTCCGGTCAACGCGCGGTTCGATCGGCGGTTCAACTCGTCTGGACGGTTCAGTACCGGTTCGGTTTAGTTCAAACCGGTTCAATTGGACCGGTCAGTAGATGTTGGAGAAGCGGGTCAACGGGTCGGGTTGCGCAGATCCGGGTCGGATCCGGGTCAATGCGCGGATCCTCCTTAGCTGAAACGGCGTCGTTTTGGGTCTTTCCCTAAACGACGTCGTTTTGAGTTTTTGCCTTGCTATATATAGCTGAAGATTTTTTTTTGTCATTTGGCTTTCTGTTTCAGAAAAAAAAAAGGAGAGGGAGAGAAAGAGCTGGGGGAGAGTCGCCGGTCGGTTGCTGTCCGATCGTCGGAGCACCGCGTCGGCCGTCGCTGGCGTCGGTCGCCAGTGATTGAAAAATTACCAAAATCCTTCTGATGGTTCTCTTCGACGCGATCTTCCCGGATCCGATCTCCTTTTCACCAAAAACAGCCCCGATCGACGTAGATCGGGGCTCAAAATTTTGGTCTCCTTTCTCTCTCTCTTTTTTTTTTTGGTGGACAGAATTGACTGATCTCTCTTTTTTTTTAGGTGGCTTTCTGGCGCTGGGTTCCCCGTTCCAGGGACTGTTGTTTTTTTTTTTTGTGTTTCTGCATAATTTTTTTTTTTACAGAAGCTCTCTCTTTTTTTTTGTTGTTCTTTTTCAGTTTCTTCCCCCTCTTTTTTTTTTGGTTCCCCCCCGATTTGCAAATAAGAAGCTCTATTTATAGAGCTTGTTGGGATTCAAATCCCAGATCTTCTGGGATTCGAATCCCATTTTTTAACAAAAAAAATACCTACCGTCCGTGATTGGCGGTCGGTCGGCCATTGACAACTAGTGGTGGTGGGGGCAGGCGACAGCGGCGCCGTTCCAACTTTTTGATTTCTGTCTTATTTTGTTTCTTTTGTTTGTTTACCTTCTTTTTTTTGTTTACTTTATTAATGATTTTTTATTAAAAATGGTAGACCCGGACAAAATCGGTGTCTGCAATGGTAATATTTTTATCGATGAAATTTATCGACGAAAAATTTTGTTTGTATTAAGAAAATCGATAATACAAATTTTTCAATAAATTTAAAATTTCGTCGGTAATTATTTTTTGTGAATTTTGTTGAAAATTCGTTGGTAAAATTTGTTGGTAATGTATCAATATTTTATCGGCAAAATTTATTAGTAATTCGTTGGTAATTGATTGATAATCAGTTAGTAAATGGTGTTTTTTGTCTATAAATCTATCAGTAAATTCATTAATAATTTATCGGTAATAGCTTAAATTTTGCTAGTACAATTCGTTGATAAAATTATAATTTTTTTCGATAATTAGATTAATTCGATCCATAATTATTTAAGGAACTTATAAATTAAAATTAAAATGTGTAATTATTTAAAAAGTTTATTATTTGTCTATTATTATTAATTAAAATATCAAATCCACATCATAAATTCTACCACAATCCAAATTATAAAGTAAACATCTATAACATCCCTAACATCCATAAAATATAATATCAAAAAACATACATAACATCCATAAAATCTATCACACAAGTCCTCAAAAACATGTAACTGTATTGATGCATTTCCTGACCCAAAATCTATCTTGTTGTCATCAGGTCTAGAAAATTGTGTTAGCAAAAATTGTGTAGACTTCATCAACCGCATCATTTGATTCATAAAAAATTTAAGCTCAGCCCTCAACTCAAATCTCAACTCATCAATTTGTTTTTGTATCTAAGGCTAAGGAGATTGAGAAGGCACAGAATATGGATCACAAATTGAGTGAGGTTGTTGTTGCAGCTATAAACTGACTTGAGTAAAGTATGTTCTTAGATCCATCAGGAGATTCAAAGCCATATACATGAGTGCACATAGCTTCAACCCATCCAATAGCTTTAGTCAATGCCTGTGGATCGAAATCTAAATGATTGAAAGAGTCTTTACCGTATTTCTAAGATAATGCAGTAACTTAGCTTTTTTACAAAAAGTTTAAAACAATTATTATTCCATTGTACATGTATAGTCCAATAAAATGAGACAACTTCAAACTGTTCAAAATGTCAATTCAAAATGTTAAGATTTGATTATTAAATACGCAAAAGTTTTCACTTTTCATAAAGTTATTGTATTTTAATACATATAAAACATTATGTAGTTCAATACTAAATTTCCTACAATATATAGGCTTTTCATCACTATACTATTTATTTTATCAATGATCATAATGCAGAATCAAAATAACAAAGCAAAATAAATAATAGTTTTCACCTTTCACACAATTATTGCATCTCAATACGCATAAAATACTATTTAGTTCAATACTGAATTTTTTACAATGTTTAGGCTTTTAATTACTAAACTATTTACTTCATCAACAATCATAATACACAACCCTCTATATGCAAGACCATCTATACATGCAAGAAGTTCACAGACCACCTATATGCTGCTTTATAAATCAAAGGAATCGTTATTTTCAGAGATGATGAAAAGCTTGAGATAGGTGAAGCCATCGCACCAGAGCTCTTTTAAGCAATTCAAGAATCATGGTGCCCAATAATCGTTTTCTTAGAAAGATATGCTTCTTCCAGATGATGTCTGGAGGAACTTTCTAAAATTATTAAACAAAAAAACGAGAGGGTAATTTTCTATGACGTAGATCCATCTGAGCTAGGAGAACAGACAGGGAAAGTTGAAGAAGCTTTTACTAAGCATGAAAAAAATTTTAAAGAGCAGATAGTAAGGTGGCGAACTGTTTTAACTAGAGCGGCTAACATAAAGGGATGGGACTTAAATAGCAGGTAACCATCTTATCCTTTCACTTAAAGAATGATCAGCTTTCAGCATTAGACTCCTTTCTTCTCTCACGTGATGCTGCAGTCATTTTCATTAAGCTATCTCTTAGTAACTAAAATTCTTCCCTTTTGTATTGTAGGCATAAATCAGAATTTATTGGAGATAATCGTTAAAAAGGTATCAACAAAATTATGTCAAACATATTAAAGTGCTCTTAATTCTGACATGATTGGAATTGAATCACTTTAGGGAAAACTGCATTGCAAAATAGACATAAAGGATGATGAAGATGATTGTGTTCGCATTACAGGGATTTGTGGTTTGGGCGGAATTAGTAAAATGCCTCTTGCAAGATTTGTTTATACCCAAATTTCAAGTCATTTTGAAGGCAAAAACTTTTTTGCAGATCTTCGGGAAGTGGCGGGACAGACTACAAATAAGCTTTGATGGATTAGAAGAAATGGAGATGAACATATTTTTAAATACTGCTTGCCCCTTCAAAGGGGAGGACAAAGATTTGGTAACAAAAATTCTGGTCGCGTTGGACTATTTTCAGAATATTGGAGACAATTGTCGATACATGAGTTGCTAAAAGAGATTGGAAGAAAAATTGTTCACAAAAAATCTCCTGTTGGACCTGGAAAACATCATCGATTACGTGCAAACGCTGTAAGTCACTGCATAAATATATTGTACAATATATCTGTTATATATAGTTATTTTTTTTAAAATTTCTAGTCTCAAATCAAGTTGGTAAATTATCCATCCAAGATAAATTAACTAGGTAAGTTACTCTTCTGACATTAATTATAAATTCAATATATTAATTAGGATACGACCCCCACAAATTTAAGTGCGATAACAAACAAATTAACCTTTGAATTATTTTAAGATGCACATTTAAGTCATTATACTATAGTTTTGTGCAATCAACCCCCTAGTTTTCCCTTCTTTTTTTTCTAACGAAAACCCATAAATTGTTTTTTTAACATTTTTGTTATTTTTAATTTTCTTTTATTTGATTATTAGATTGATAAATTTTATTGGATGGTGGATATAATATATATATATATATATATATCATTTGATAATAAGTTAATAATAACTATAAACAAATGATTTTTATGATTGCAATTAATTTCATTTTCATTATAATTTTTTTATTTTTTTAACATAATATGGTTACAATTTTGGAAATATAATGAATAAAAAAAAAATTCTAAGCTAAGTTTTTCTAATTAATAAAAGTGATTCAAAGGGAATTGGAATTGTTATCTATAGATGAGATAATTTTTTTTTACAATTAATTATAATTATACTTAAAAATTATAATAAACAAAAAACAATTTAAAAATATAATGAACAAAAATATCATTTTTGTCTATCAAAAGTTTATACATATTTTTTTGCTTTATTATTAGAATTTTTTGTAAGTAAGTTACTATTAATTGGTGATTTTAATAATCTAATAAAATCTACTTATAAATTTAATCCTAATATAAGATAAGTATTAGAGCCCAAATAATTTAATGTGAACCAAGGCTTTCAATACTATACCGGACAACATTTTAGTTTTCTTTAAAAAAAATGATATATGTCAATATTAATTGTTTCAGTCTATTTTTTGAATTATTTGATTTAGTATAAATATATTTATAATACTACTAATAATCTATAAAATAAATATGCAATATTTTCAAAAACCAAATAAATAAGTTTAAAAGCATAAAAAATAATATCATCAAATTTTCATAAAATTTTTAAACACTTAATCTACACCATATATTAATTTAAAGGGTATTTTTCTTTTTTCCATATAAATATGTAACAATCAAAAACAAAGAAATAAAAAATAACTTTGATTTTTCATGATAATTGAACTTTAGAGAGGGAGCACGATTACCTTCTTAAAATAATTGAATGAGCTTATAAAGTTGGTTTGAAAAATAAAGTATAAAAGAAAACAGTTTATTATAAAAAAATAGAGAACTTTACTTTCAAGAATTATTTTATTAATTAGTTTATTTTTATAGTTAAATAGTATATATATATAACTTAAAAATAGTAAAACATGTGTACATTCACGTACCGGTTGAAACAAGCCAATCCACCTAAATTAGTTGAAACTAATGAAAACGACCGATATTACTCGATACCTGATTCGGTATAAAAAATAACCTTTAGATGTATCATGTTTTGGTATAATTGGAGCATTTCGATTGGTACAATCTATAACAAAAAGATATTAAAACATTGATGTGATTGCCTAAGTGTGGGTTTTACACATTTTATTAGGTCAATGTGGTTTGGTGGTTGTGTAGGCCTTTAGCTCAATTAGCCTTTGATGGGGAGACCTCTAAGGTTGTTTAATTAATTAGGCTAAGGTTTCCTCTTCACTTCTATGAAAGCCAATGTGCTTTCCAAATTATCCCTTGGCCATCAAGGGCCCAAAAGTATAAAACCTATTCTTCTTTTGACCTTGCTTTAAGCCATGTGTTGCAACAAAACTCCTTGATTGGAATACTGGAATGCAACTATGGTTTTTCGAAATTGGCTTTTTTCACACTCAATGTGACTCTTCATCCATACATAAAGTAATTATAAGCACCCATTAAATCGACCTTTACCATTTCTATGACAAAAATTTAGAGAATGAATGGTTTCTGCTAAAATGGTTAGAGTTGTGTTAACTTTGTATTCTAACTGATCGACAAAGTCTATCACTGTGACATCAATATGTCCAATGACTTTTGGGAAGATAACTAATCCATATAGAGTTATAGCTACTACCACCAGCCCCTAATCATCATCCAAATATCCTTGGATGAAGTCTCGCAGGAAACTTTATGCGATAATCTTACTTTCACTTTTCGTTTTTACACACGCATCAACTTGAAGCAAGCTAAGTCCAAGCATTTGCATCGGTTTTTTACGATAACCCACCTTATTTAACCAATAAATCTTATTCGGATTTGGTAAATCAAAGCGAAGTAGGACCATATACTCTTCAATTGTGGGTACCATGTCTACTTCATTGAAGATGAAACACCTATAAGAAGGATCCTAAAACTAAACAATGGATTTAATCAAATTATTATCCAAATCCACTTAGAGCAGTGAAGTTATGTCTCCATATTTATTCTCAAACACCTCATGTCTTGTTCTACTCATGCACCCCTAAACATTACTTAAGTCAGCCAGATCATTTTGTTACAGATCGAGATGAACTCTCTTAGGTAATGATGAGATAAACCCTCAAGCAAACAATTTCCTTATTTTCTTTACCCTTCTTTTGACTTAATTTTCACTTGATATGAAGATTCATAATAGACTAATGTAGACTTTGATTGCATTTAACTTTCCATGGATGTAAGAATGAGATTTGACTTATCAATGATTGATATGTGGCAAATATTCCCTATATGAGAATGATGCAAATGATAATGTTAAACATGACCATAAAGATGATACATTAAATGATATTGAAATGATGCAAGTGCACAAAATCAAACAAAATGGTTATATCACAAATTGTTCCTCCTTGTGTCCTAATCTTTGGGTTACATCCATCAACGGGTAGGAATGGCTCTATCCTAAGGCTGGCCTCTTAAATGTAGATTATATGTTTTGTTAGGTGACATTAACCACTAAAGGTTCTTAAATTGTTCCTTTCATCATTGTCTATCACAAACTAGTAAGGTAGTCCTATCCTTACCCATCATAAGCTACCAACAAAAAAGATTCAATTTGAGTGGGAGATTTCACTAGCCATTGCAGAGATTATCATCTCATGAAAGTGTAGATACTTTACTCCTTCCTAAGAAGGATAGAGCCCATATATAAAGCTCATGCAATGCAAATACATGATAGTGTGTGTGAAAGAACATATAATTGTCAACCTTATAAATCAAATAAGAAACAAAAAAAGAAAACATTAGTAAACAAATAATTACAATTTAAAACCATTAGATCAAAGATAGGATAAATTTAAAATGTTATGACCTGACTCTCTATAATGTCTCCAATGGAGTCGTCAAACTATCATAACATATAGATCCATAAATCTATAGCTAGACTTAACAAATGGAGTCGCCACCAATATTTTTTACTAGGTGTGATTGGCCACCTAATGAATCTATCCTTTTAAGGAGTTCCTAAGCTTGACAAAGGGGTTTAGAAGTTCAGTTATATATGAGGAAAGTTCGGGTCTACTAACCAAAACGGGGTTCAGAAGTTCGGTTACATATGAGGAAGGTTATACCACCCTCACATGTCCATCCAAATGATGGTACCATTTTATTTTAAATTATCCTAATCTCTTGATTCTAATGGTTTTAAGTTTTAATGTTGAATATTGGAAATAACTTTTAAGATTCTCCATCAATCTGATAATTTTTTTAAAAATTATGTCCTCACCTCAAGAGTATCCAAGAATCCCATTTGCTTTATTGAAAAGGCTCCATCATCAAAAAAAGATTTAATTATATTTTTATTTTTATTGAAAATATATCTAATTATTTCACCATTTAAGCCAAATTAGAAATATCTTCTCTTTTTAATTTCTAATTTTTTCACCATTTAGGTCTATTTAGAATTTCTTTTATGTTTTTTATCTTCGAAAAGAAAATAATATAATAATTATTTTCATTAAAATTTCATTTAAATTCTTCCTCAATTTGGGACAAATTTAAAGAAGTTTCTCACCTAAAGATTTCTTAGGAATTTACCATTTGAAATTTCTAAAAATCTCATCATTGGATAATTGTCAAATATTTTTAACCAAAAAATTTTTATTTGAAAAAATATAATTACCTTTATTGAAATTCCATCTAAATTATTCTATCATTTGAGACAAATTTAGAGAAATTTATCACCTAGAGATTTTTTAAAAATTTATCATTTGAAATTTTTATGAGTCTCATGCTTGGGTAATTAATATTTAATTCCAAAATCTATATTAATTTTTTTATTTTATATATATATTTTTTATTTTTGAATTGAAAATAAATATTAATTATTGTTATTGAACTTTATCTAAATTATTCCACAATTTGGGACAAATTTAGAGAAATTTCTTATCTAAGAAATTTATAAAAATTTACCATTTAAAATTTCTACAAATTTCATCATTGGATAATTATTATTTATTCTCAAAAAATATTTTATTTTGTTTTATATTTTATATTTTTTCTAAAATTTAATTATGCAAAAAAAAAAAACTTATAAAATAAATAAACAAAATTAAAAAAAAATAGCTCAGCTTGGCAGCTAAAATAGCTCAACTAGAGATGCAAATATCAGCTCGAAGACATGGCTCGGAAGCGCAGCTCAGCTTGGCTTGACTAAAGAAATTGGTTGGAACGCAAGTCGACAGAAACGGGTTGCGTTTGGGTTGGGTCGCCTAAATAAAAACACGCGGAACCTGGGGGTTTATTAAAGTAAAAATGGTGTCATTTCCGGAGGGTATAAAAGATCGAATTAAGCCTTTTTCCTCATATTTCCTTTGCTTCCTCTCTCTTCTTCCTCTTTCCTTTCTTTTTCTCTAAAATCCCTAAAAACACCAATTGAATCTTCATCGGATTCTAAGATTTTTCATCAAAATATAAGTTGGTTCACCAGAATCTAGTCGAAAGTTCATCGGATTCTGAAAAATGGATGTTGAAAATTAGGAACCTCGTAAAAAACTGGGGATCTCGTAAAAAGTCACCGAAAAATTCAAACGGCATTGGCGAATTCCTTCAAAATCTAAAAATTTTCCAAAAACATTCTAGAAAAAAATTCTATTTCTTGACTTAAAAAATCTCCCACAATTTTTTGATTGCCTTTTGGCTTCCCTTGCGTGATTTTTTTTATGCTTTTATGACTTGTGTTTCTATATTTCTCCTTGTCCTTTGCCTCTTATCAGTGTGTGAATTTATAGGAAGTAGGTAGAAGAGTTCTTAATGGACTATGAATCCATCATTGACAGGATTTTTGTATTATCACAAAAACATCATATTTATCCTATAGAATTGAAACCACTACAACTACGCCAACACCTATTCACGATAGAATTTGTATCTTTTTGCTATTTTTCTACCTTTTTTATTATTAAATTTGTTATCTCTTAAAAACTAAAAATAAATCAATCAAAACAAATCAAAGATCAATGAAAACAAACAATTGGATAATCAACAAAAAGATAAAACCCTAAATAAAAAAAAAACATAAAATAAATAGTAATTAGGCCTAAAAATTTGACTCAATCGGGCTAGGCCAATGGGTTTGGGTTTGGATCAAATAAGGTGTCTACATTGATCATTCACAAAATTCTCAAAATCTCATCATAAGATATTTTATTTATTTAATAAAATGATTTTAGGAACATCTCGATTCTTTGGCGAGATCCTGAAATTTATTAAACAAATTTTAAGATTATCTTAATACTTCAATGAAATCTTAAAAAATTTAAACAAGTTTTAGGATCATTTTAACTTTTTGATGAGATTTTAAATAAAATTTTTATGATAATTAAAGGATTTAATTAATTAATTAATTTTTATTGTGATTATTTTTTTGCTATTATTTACTGTTTATTGTTTTTATCTTTTTTATTATATTATTTTAAAAATTTAGATTATTCCGATTCACCGGTGAAATCTAAAAATATTAATCTTTTACTTGTATTAAAAAAATCGAACTCTTTCAAATTTTTTTTAAAAAATATTTATTCAAAAATAAATCATTATTCTAGAAAAAATAATTTTAGATTATTCCAACTCTATGGTGAAATCCAAAAGATTATTTTTACTCGCAATAATTAAATAAAACCAAATTCTTTTAGTTTTTTCTAAAATTTTATTTAAAAGATTCATTTAAATAATTTATCATTTTTTATTTTATTTACTATTTTTAAAATTTTATTTTTTTAGCAAAAAATATATTTTAAATTATCCCAACACTTTGATGAAATTTAAATAACCTTTTTGCTTGTAATAAAATTTTATTTTCCTTAAATTATTTATTCAAAATATCAATTATTATTTTTATATTGTTTAAATAAACTTTTATTCTAGTAAAAATAATTCTGGATTATTCTAACTCTATGGTAAAATCCAAAAAAATATTTTTACTTGCTATAATTAAAGAAAATCAAATTCTTTCAGTTTTCTCTAAAATTATATTTAAAAGATTCATTTAAACAGTTTATCATTTCTTTTTTATTTTATTTATCTTTTTTTTAATATTATTTTTTAGCAAAAATTATATTTTAAATTATCCTAACACTTTGGTGAAATTTAAATAACCTTTTTACTAGCAATAAAATTTTATTTTCCTTAAATAGTTAGTATTATTAATTTTTTGCATATTATATTTCTTAAGTCCATATTTTAATTTAGTTTTATTTTTCATTTTATTTATTTATTTCTAAAAGAATTATTACTAGTAATAATATAAAATAACAATAATATCATAAAAAATAAAAAATAACATAAAAATCAACATAAAATAAATCAAATCAAATCAAAATAGAAAATAAAAAGAAAAAAAAAGGAAAACTTGCCAAACGGGTTAGGTCAGTGTGTAGGTTGACACGTAGGTCGGATGCAGGTTAGACACCCAAAACGGAATCATTTTGAAGTGCCTGTAAAAGGTCTATTTCTATTTTTTTTAATTTTTCCCTTTTCTACCCCAAGAGCCTCTTTCTCTAAAAACCCAACCCCTATTGCCGGCCACTATGGCAACCTAGATTTCAATCGGTTATCATCATGCACCAATGGCCAAAATCTTCAATGACGTTGGAAATTTTAAAGTTTTATAGATTTTGGTGATATTCCTAGATTTTAGTCGTCAGAAACTTCCAATGTCGCTAAAAAAATTCAAAGTTTTCCAAAATCTGGTGACCTAAAATATTTTTCAAAAATTCTCAAAAAATCCTAAATTGATCCTTTTTGTTTTCTAAACACTCTTGCAGAACTAGATTTTTAAAAAAAAAATCTCAAACCTCCTAGATTTAGAATTTCATTCTCAGGGGATTTTTTTTTTTTGTTTTTGAAAATTTTTTTGTGTTTGCTATGATTCCTCTATCAAAGAAGACAGTGATTGTTAGTTTTTTTTTTTTTTACTTATTTATGTTTCTTGTCTCTTTTTTTTTTCCAAAACCCCTAGGCTTCCCTCTGTGTTCTTATTTTTTTTTTTTATAGTATTTCCTTTATTTTTCTTCCTTTTCATGTTTTGCAAAAATTAGCCGTATTTGTAAAGCTTTTAGGATTTAAATCCCATATCTCCTAGGATCCTTGTGTAAAAATTTTGAAGACCTATCTAGTGACTTTTAGTCATTGGATTTCATGCTGTCAATTTAAGCAATATCAGGGGAGAAAAACGAACCACTTTGGTAACTTGATTTCAACTTCCAGAGTTGAAATCAAATTTTTTTTTTGACTTTTTGTTTTGGTAGAATTAATTAATTAATTAATTAATTAATTAGTAGTAGTAGTTGTACTAGTAATAATAATAATAATAATAATAATAATAATAATAATAATAATAATAATAATAATAATAATAATAATAATAACAATAACAACAAAATTATATTTAAGTTAAAATAGAATCAGATAAAATTTGTGCTTATAGGGATAATCTATAAGACCTATAAAATTTTAAATATCAAGTTTCATAACCTTTGGTTAGAAGAGCTTTCTTTAAAGTCTTATAGCTTCTCGTTAGAAGGGTCTTTTTTAAAATCTTATAGCTTTTGGTTAGAAAAGCCTTCTTTTCATAGCCTTTAGTTAGAAGAGTTTTCAAAAAAATAATTAGTTAAAATTTTTTCTGTCAATAGTAAAAAAATGTGGTGTGATTTTGTGTTTTCTTTCTTTCACAAAAAAGAAAAGAAAACAAAAAAAAGAACAAAATGTTTGTGTTTCTAACATCATGTTCACTCAGACAAAATTGCTATCTTTTCATCTTTGTCATATTCTTGATTCTCATATTGTATAAAGAGAGGTAGTTGTAAACATTTATTTTGTCCAAAAAACCAAATATTACGACTAAATAAACCCGAATCGATTTTTAATTCCATTAAAGTATGGTCAAATACCTTAATCAAATGGATTGAGTTAATTTTGTATTGAGTTATTTTAAATTTTATTAAAACTTTAAATTATATTATTATTATTATTTTCTTAATTCTTTTGACATCTTTTTTTTCTACTTCATTCCCCAAAGTCTCAGTGAATTTAATGCACTAAAAGTCCATCTACCACAGACCTAATTTAGCAGCACCAAATTTGACAACCAGTCAACGATGTTAGTCTTAAAAATCTTTCACAATCCCTTAAAACATAGGATTTGAAGATTGAAAAGAGCTTTATAAATTAAGCCAATACATAAAAATAAGGAGGAAAAAGTAATATTTTTAGAGAGCTAGGGGGTTTTTACAAACAAAGAAAAAAAAGGCACACAAAACAAAAAAAATGAAAACCATAGTCCTCTAAAAAAAAGAACCATCAGCATTAAAAAAATTCCAAAAAAAAAAATAGAAATTTTTTTTTGTTTTCGATCTAAGTGTTTGGGATTTTTTTTTTTTTTGAAGAAACTAGTTTAGGAAAAGTGTTTAGGAGACAAAAAGGATTAACTTAGGGTTTTTTGGGATTTTTTAAAAAAATTTTTTTAGCTTGTTGTAATATAAAAAAACTTGAATTTTCTAGCGACCGGTTGAATTTTTTGATCACCAGAAACTTCGAATTGGGTTGGAATTTAGGAACAATTTGAGTTTACTAGCGTTATTTGAAGTTTTCGATGATGGCAAGGCAGCGATCGATTGAAAATTGAAAAACAGAGGCGGTCGATGATGGGGTTGGGTTTTTTAGATAGAGAGAGGCTCTAGAGTAGAGAGAGAGAAAGAGGTGAAAGCAAATTTTTTTAAAAAAAAAACTAATTTTGGCCTTTTATAGGTCCTTTAAAATGATGTCGTTTTGGTGTCTAATCCATGCCCAACCTGCACCAATATCCGCGCTTGACCTGCTTGTAGATCTGACCCGTTAGGTAAGTTTTGCCTTTTCTTTTTCTTTTTTGTTTTGATTTTTGATTTTATTTATTTTATGTTAATTTTTTATGATATTATTGTTATAATAATAATAATAATTATTATTATTATTATTATTGTTATTATTATTATTATTCATACTTTTAGAAATAAGTAAAAATAAAAATAGAATTAAAATAAAATGTAGGTTTGTTAAAATTAAAAAAAATGCATAAATCTTTAAAAAATAATTACTTAAGGAAAATTGAAATTTTCTTGCAAGCAAAATGTTACTTAAATTTCACCAAAGTGTTAGGATAATTTAAAAAATAATTTTTGCCTAAAAATAATAAAATAGAAAACTATTAAATTGTTTAAGTTAATCTTTTAAATGTATTTTTTTAAAAAATGAAAAAGTTTGGTTTTATTTAATTATTGCAAGTAAAAATATATTTTGAATTTTACCGTAGAGTTGAGATAATCTAAAAATTATTTTTATTAGAATAAAGATTTATTTAAACAATACAAAAATAAATAATAAAAATAATAAAAGTGTTTCTTTAAATTAATCTCTTCATTATTGCCAAAAATATATTTTTGAATTTCATCAAAGAGTTGGGATAATAAAAAAATAAATTATTTTTACTAAATAAAAATTTATTTAAATAATAAGAAAAAAAGATGAAAATAATAAATAGTAAATAATAACAAAAAACAAGAAAAAAAGAAACCACAATAAAAATTAATTAAATGTTTAATTAAATCTTTTAAATAAGAAATTTTTAAAAAAATTGAAAAAATATCATTTTTCTTAGTTATCATAAAAAAATAATTTTTTAGGATCTCGTTAGAAAGTGGAGATAATTCCAAAATCTATTTATAATGTTTAGGATTTTGTTGAAGAGTTGGGATAATTCTAAAATCAGTTTAATAAAATTTTAGGATTTTGCCAAAAAGTTGAGATAATCCTAAAATTAGTTTTAACAAATGAATAAAATATCTTATGAGGAAATTTCAAAAATTTCTATAAATTCTGCTAAATCGTTGGAGAATTTATAAAATATGAAAATAATAATAATAAAAATCACAACAAAAAACTATTTTTTTTCATAAATAAATTTTAAGAAATTAATTTTAAATATGAAGAAGACCATATTGTCAAAATTAAAAGATAAAATATGTTTAATTAGTACCATTTTTCAAATTGACTACCTGAGAGTACTGATAACTTTCTCACTCGTAATCGTACTCTTGAATCCAACCTTGATTTTGCATACCTAAGTCTCTTTTAGTAAATCTTAATTAATTTTAATATTTTTATTAAAAGATGATGGTTTTTTGTGGTCAATTACACCTTTACAAAAAATATTGGTGATGATTCTGTAAATTTTTACCAAGTCTAACGGTCAAGTCCCCCCACGAACAGAAAATCATTATGACATATAAAATATGAAAACGGTTATATCATAATTTGTATCGATATACCAAACACAAAATATATTTTTTTATCAAACTCAGATGATTTTTGTCAAAATTTTAAATAGTATCAATTTTTTATTTTTTATATCATTTTTATATTATATTATCACGTAATGTCTAAAATTGCTAGATCTAACTAAAATTGTGACATTATTATTTTTGAAAGACAACATTTATTGGACAATGTAAAAATGTCATGGTATTATTAAGATACCGGTAATAACTACTTTAGTTAGCAACGTAATAAAAAAACACTACTTTACAAGTTGCATGTACAGTCGCCAAAGACATCTTATAGTTATGCACAAAGAGTAAAAAAATCTGTACAAATTACTCCATGAGAGAAGAGAAGCTTCGAACTTAATTTTTTAATAAGGAAAAACATTATGCTTACCATTTGAACGAAATATTTATATAAAAATGTATATTAATTCACTTAAAAAGTAGTAATATTATGATTAAATATAAAAAACTCTTGAGTAAAAATAAAAAAAAAAATTCAAACTTCTTCATGTAATTAATTGAGCCCTCAAATATTCATTTTCATATAATTATACCCTTAAATATCTATTTTTATCAAATTAAGCACTCAGTTAAACAAAAATTGAAGATGTCAATTAATGAATTTTTATCTGATAAGGATTTAATTGAATGAAAATAAATTTTTAAGAGCTCAATTAATTGCAATAAAATGATAAAAAAATTGGATGATTATTTAATTTTAGTTAAAAAATTTTTTTATACATCAACCTAATATTATTATCTGCTTATAAAATATACTATTGTTTGTTGTTGTTGGAATAGATACATTTTGAGTTTGATTTGGGTAAATTACATGTTTAATCACCTAATTTTGGGTAATTGTTTTATTTTGATATGAAAAGTTACAATTTAGATACTAATTTTTATGAAATTTTTTTATCACTTAATTATTCCATATTAAAGACATGCTAATGTGACATTATCACATCATTTGTTAAAGGTCATGTGAAATTGTCATGTTATTTGACATGTCATGAGTATTATTGACGAGGTATTATAAATATTAAAAAAAACTAAAATTTGAAAATTAAAAAAGATAAATTATAATTTTGATCACTTAGCTTTTTAAGAGTTTTTATTTTTGTCACACAACTTTAAAAATTTTATAATTTGATCATCAATATTTATGAAATTATTGATATTTTGGTTTTCATTGTTAACATCTTACCATCGATGTGGTTTTTTAACAATTTAATCATCAATATTTTTTTAATTTAATATAATAAATTATTTTATTATTTTTATTATTTATACATTTTTTTTTTATTGCATGGAATCAAGTCTATGAACTTTCATTATAATTAGGATGAAATATTTCAAATTTTATTTATAGTTTGGCTGGCTGATGTAATATATAAAAAAAAATACTTGTTTATTGGGTTGAGCTGGATGGTAGATACTGAAATCATCCCATTTTACTGATTTTGAAATTTGTATTTATTCATTCATTTTTTTTAATTTAAAGGGTACAATTATATTAAAATAAAATTTTATAATTTTGATTTTATGTAATAAAAATACCGAATGCTTATTTATATTTGTTTTATAAAATTTGATGACTTATTTGATAATTATCTCAAAATATTTCAAAATAGATAATAAAAATAATAAAATAACTTATTATATTAAATTTCATAAACATTGATAATCAAAGCATTATTTGAAATCAAAATATTAATAACGTGACCAAAATTATAATTTTATTTTTTTTATTTTTAAACTTTTTTTCCAAAAGTTATATTCATGTAGAATGTCAAATAATGTGTCAATAAATGTGTTATCTAATAAATTATTATATAAGCACACCATTAATCTCTAACGATTGAATGACAAAATAATTTCATAAACATTAATAATCACATTGTAAGTTTTTATAATTAAGTGACCACAATAAGAAATCACTTCAAAAAATTAGGTGCTAAATATGTAATTTATTCTTTTCATTTCATCGGGGTCTCCGGGACAGTGGGACAGTGGGACAGTGAAGGGTGTTTTATGTGTATCATCAATTGTTAGAATAACAAAGTAGATGACACATGTCACCTCCTCTCCCCTTGTTCTGTATAGTTAGGTGCTTAGCACTTCAACTTCAACAGCAGGGTTCGAGAGTCGGTACCCAAAGGAAAAGAATGGAAAACCAATTATTGCTCAAATGAGGTATTTCAAAATACCTTTATTTATTTTTTAATCTTCTTACTAGATAATGTATCAAAGTGTACGTGGAATCTACATATGGTATTTTCCGTACACGTGTAGATACATGCAATAAACCAAGCAATATTACTGCATATCTACTTTAACAACAATATATATAGTATATAATAATAGAGAGGGATCAATTTAAACAAAAAAATTATTTTTTTAACTTTTAATTTTAATAGATTTAAAGTATGAGATTAAAATTTTTTTTCATTTTTTCTCTTATCTTTTGGATTTATTGAAATTATTGGTTAAAAAGAATATAATTTTTTTAATTTTATACTAGTGTAAGTTTATCTTTCTTTTTATATAATTAGTATGTTTTGTTGGATTTTTTTGTTTTACAAAAAAGATCATAGCCTAGAATAGAGGAAGGGATTATAAGTATTGGGATTTAAATTTAATGCACTTTTTATTTCACTAAAAATAGCTTTATGAAAAATATATTTATTTTTTGAAAAATTTGATTTGGATAATATTTTTGAAAATTATTTTTTGTCGTTTGTTTTTTTTTTTTTTAAATCAGTATTTCGATCAAAATAATGCTTTTTACTTAACTATTTAAATAATATTTTTACATTTATCCATAATAATAATAATAAATATTATAAATATAAAAATAGCAATTTAAAATTAAAAATACAACACAATAAAATCATTATAATAAAATTCTATAAACTTAGATTATAATAAAATAGTTTATATCTTATTTTTACATGAAAAACAGTCTTACAAAAGTTAAGAACTATATGCATAATAATACAGATTGTAGGATTTTATCTAAAAAAATAGTTTTTATGAGTACAAAATAGTTAATATCGTTGTTAGACATAATAAACTTACAATAAACATTATTAGCCTACACAAAAAGTGGTTCCATTCAAATATTTTAATATTACAATAACCATAACTATTAAAATATTCAAAAATATTTATAATTAAAATATTAAAATTATTATGTATTTATAATAATGTTTAATATTATTTACATTAATATTTAAAATACAGTTACTTTTCTTGAAATATTATTTCTATTAATATAATAATACTTTTAATATCATTATTTATTATTTAAAATTTAAAAATATTTACTATTAAATTTGGATCAAAATTACTAAATTTAAAAATATTATTTTGATTCAAATGAGTTATAAATTTAATTTTAATCTAAATATCTAAAAAAATATAAAAATTACATTAGTATAAATGAATCTTTTATGTATATATATATATATATATTAGATATAGGTATAGAGTATTATATGTTTATATTTATTATATTTATTATAAATTAAAATATACCATATGAAGAATAAATAACTTACTATATGGTATTCGAGGAACCCTTGTGGAGATTTTTTTCATGGTAAATATATTGATAGATGTCTAAAAATTTTCAAGAGATGCTGTAATGGCTACATGATTGTACTCTTGTTTTTAAATGACACAATATTTTAGTGGATATTCCAAAAATGACATTGGTATAAGATTATAAGATATAAGAACTACTTTATTTAGCAACAGAAGAAATTTAAGCTCGACAAATTTTTATTAATGACTAAAATAATAAAGTCGGGGTCTCATGACACCGGTCCTCCACTTGTCTTCGGAGGTTAAGTCCTTGACTTTGATCTTCAAATTCAAAGTTCGAGGGCCGGTAAGGAACAGAAAGCAAAGGAAATTACTTCCCTCAAATGAGGTATTCTAAAATACCTTAATTTTTATGCCATACAAAATCACTCAATTCAACGAAAATATCTAACACTAATTTCACAAGTAAACAGTAGTTTACTATGTTTGGCAGAGGCAGAGCTCAGAAATGATATATTCTTATAATCAAATCCATCCTCGTTAACTGGGTATCCCTTTGAATATGTGCCACATGTCAGGAAAAGGCAAGTGATTAAAAGACAAACAAATTATCAACCTTTTATTTCTCTGCCATTTTTCCATGATGAATTGTTGGAACTAAATTTCTTGATCTATCAATAAAATATTCCTATTTTGGCACAGAAATCCTAGTTCGCATGACTGAATTTGAAGACTCTCAAGTCTTCAACAATTCCTAATTTTCATAGAACATATGAATTAAAAGGTCAATTTAATTATTTTATGTAATTATTTTTAAAAAATAATATTTAATAAATATGACATACAAATTGATTTATCAAATACATCCTTAATCTTTATCTTTTAAAAGGAAAAACTTTTATCATTATGTTTATTTGTACCTTAATTTTTGACCCTTTTGACGGTGGATTTTCGTCTTTTGAGGGTTGGCGCGGAATTTGAGGATTTTCGTCTTTTGACTGTAATTATTTTTAACATTTGATTTATTTACGAGCTGTCTGAATATTCGGACAGTGACTATTTTTTAGCATCAAATTGAGTTATTGCTAAAATATGGTTAAAGTAAAATAAAATATGACATAAATAGGTTTAAATTATAATAAAATATTTAATATAATAATTAAATTTAAAATTTTTTTAATATAAATTATAAATTTATTAATTAATATAAAACTTATTTATAATGTAATTAATTTTAAATAATAATACGTAACGTATAAATAATTTTTTAAATATTATATTAATTAATAAAATCATAATTTAAATATCACATTAAATATTATTAAAATTCAAACATCACATTATATATTTCATTTTGAATATTATTTTAATCAAATATTAATGAAAGTAATTAACCACAATTAAAAAATAAAAAAATGCTAAAAGCATATATTTTTAATGATTATTTTCTAATTAATCAATCATAATTCAAATTTATATAATATCCATCAAAATTTTATATGAAATTTATAGTTATAAGTGTTGAATTCTGCATAATTTTTTATTATAATTAAACAATTATAAAATTATAATAAAATTTATTAAAAGCAGTGGTTACCATCTAGTTTGCCAAATTCTGACCCCACCTTTGATTTGGTCTGAATTTCAGTTACTGAAAGGGGTCGTTTGTGCTATTCATGAGTCTTAAAGGGTTCATATATGTGAATTATAGTTATCAGAAATGATTTGGATCATAAGTATAATTGGTTGAATCGATAAATTAATATTGAGATAAATTTAATTTTATAATTAGATTATTTTTATAATTAAATTATTTTAAATAATTGTGAATCGATGTTTATATAATAAATTTATAAATCAGATAATTTTTTTAAGAATTGGACTGATTCAATATTAATTAATAAGTTTAGATAAAATAAGAAAAAAAATTTTTCAAGTATTCAAAATAATTTAATTAAGCTTTTATACTGTTATTTCATAAAAAAGCCCCTCAACTTTATTTTTTACTATTGAAGCCCTTATATCTTTATATTAATGATATGTTGATATATTTTGAGACATGTGAATAATGACATTGCAAAAAAGCTTACACATGTGTAAAAATAAGTAATTTTTTTTTAAAAAAAGATAACCTAATAAAAATTTTATTAATTGATACTTTAATTAAAAATAATTATAAAATTAATAATATATAAAATTAATAAAAAATGACATGTTAATAAAAATAATTAATTATTTGACTATGATCGAAAATAATTAATAAAAGAATATGTATATATATAATTAATAAAAAAATCTACATTAATATAAAAAATATAAAAATGATTTTAATTTCCTTTTTATTAATTTTATATATAGATATTTCTTTTTTATTACATAAAGATTAATTATTATATATTGATAAGTAATATTTATATTTTAATAAATACAAATTATTATTATTATTATTATTATTATTATTATTATTATTTATAATTATTTATTGTTATTATTTATTATATTTATTAAAATATAATTATTATTTCTAACTACTAAAATATAAAATATGATTTTAATAAAATGTTAAGTAATTTCATTTCTAACTAGTAATTAATTGTTTTATGAATTTTATATTTTAAAATTTGTAGATATATCTTAAAATTTATAGTTTTATGATTGAATTATTAAACTATAACTTGAGTTAAAAGTTTGAATTTTGAATTTTTAAATATTTACATTTTTATAATTTTTTTATTAAACTGGTAATTAACCCAATTGACGCAATGGTTAAATCATTAATCCAGTGACCCAAAACCTTGATGGTTTAATAGTGGATCCAATTCTGATAACTATGGTTTGAATGCCTTTTTTTTATATTAATTCAAATATATCATAGTAAAAAGGTCATGATCAAGTTTATTGTCAATTTTAATTGTATTATTGTCCACTAATCTCTTGTATTTACCCACACTATTCTCGATCAACCTTTTAAAGTTAAAGAAAAACTCTTTACCAATAGTCTATCCAATTCTGATAACTATGGTTTGAATGCCTTTTTTTTTATATTAATTCAAAGATATCAGAGTAAAAAAGTCATGATCAACCTTTAATTGTATTATTATCCACTAATCTCTTGTATTTACCCACACTATTCTCAATCAACCTTTTAAAGTTGAAGAAAAACTCTTTACCTCTTTCGGGAATTAATCAGTAACTTGTCTTTTTTCCTCAACATATGTCCCTAACAATAAGCTAGGTGGAAACTTTTTGAGAAATTGCCTTGGAATAACATAAATAATATTTTTGACAACATAAAAGAATTATTATTACAAATAAGTAATAATTCTACACAAAAAAGTGTTAATATAAAAAAAGTGAGAGAAATCATAAAGTTAATATCATTTGGCATAAAATTGTTAGAAGTGTCGTAACACCTTTAAGAAAAAATTATGATAACCCTTAACGTAATGAAAAGTAACAGCAAGCGTAAAAAGATATTATTATAACATAAATAATTAAGTTGGTAATGTAAAAAAATTATTATTACAAATAAAAAATAATTTTAAACAAAAAATAAGAGTTAATATAAAAATAGTGAGAATAATCGTAAAATTGGTATTATTTTACGTAAAATAGTTATAAGTATCTTTACGCCTTAACAAAAAAGTATTTTAATAATTTTAAACAAAATGAAAATTAACAATAAATGCAAAAAATATTATTGAAATGCAATAAATTTGTAACACAAAAATATTAGTACTATAAATAAAAATAATTTTAAATTAAAAAATAAGTGTTAAAGTAAAAAGATGAAAGTAGTCGTAAAATTTATATAATTTAACATAAAATATGTTTGAAGTATTGTAATACTTAAGAAAAAATTTTTGATAATTCTAAATATAATAAAATGTAAAAACAAGCATAACAGATTTTATTGTAACGTAAATAATTAAATTGATAACATAAAAAATTATTATAAATAAAAAATAATTTTAAACCTAAAAATAAGTGTTAACATAAAAATATGAGAATAATCATAAAATTAGTATAATTTAATGTAAAATGTGTTAAAAGTATTGTAATATAAAAATGTGAGAATAGTTGTAAAATTAGTATCATTTGAAGTAAAAGAAGTTAAAACTATCGTAACACCCTAACGAAAAGTTATGATAATTTTAAACGTAATGAAATATAAGAACAAGAGTAAAAAAAATTACATTAACATAAATAATTAAGTTGACAATATAAAATAATAATTATTATAAATAAAAAATAATTCAATAAAAAATAAATGTTTGCTTAAAAATGTGAGAATAATCATAAAATTTGTATTATTTGGCATAAATTGTATTAAAAGTGTCATAACGTCTTAAGAAAAAAGTTGTCATATTTCTAAATGTAATAAAAGATAAGAACAAGTGTAAAAATATATTATTATAACATAAATAATTAAATTGGTAACGTAAAATTATTATTACAAATAAAAAGTAATTCCAAATAAAAAATAATTGTTATCGTAAAAAAAGTAAGAAAGGTAAAAATAATTATAAAATTGATATAATTTAAAGTCGTAATACCTTAAAAAGAAGTTATGATAATTCTCAACGAAATAGAAAGTAAGAGCAAGCATAATAAAAAATTAAAATAAATAATTAATTTGACAATATAAAAGAATTGATATTTTTAAATTAAAAGATTCTAAATAAAAAAATTTAATGTAAAAAGATAAAAAAAATCATAAAATTCATATCATTATATGTAAAATGAGTTTAAAATGTCTTATCATAAAAAAAAGTTTTAATAATTCTAAATATAATGATAAAAAATGTATAAAAATATATTATTAAACGTAATTAATTAAGTTAATTTTGTAAAATAAATTAATATTATAAAATTAAAAAATATATAATTTTTTATTTATTAAATTAATAAATTAAATAAAATTATGTATATTTTTTTGAATGTTTATCTATTAACTTATTCTTCCTTTTTTTTAAAATTATATTATTTTTACAATTTGTCATCTTATATCATGAGATATCATGATATCTCATGACTTTAAAATAAAATTGATATGTTACGATATTACTGTAGTACTTGATAAGTAATAGTAATCATATTTATTCTAATTTCACATCCAATCACAAATGAAATAAATAATAAATTTAACTATAAAAACTCATATTTTATATTATTTAAAAGAGTTTAAGACATTTTAATATCATTTTTATATGATAAAATCAATTATTAATATTTTTATATTATAGTCAATATTTCATATGCATATTTAAAAGTTGTTCAATAAGATATGTTATGAATTTTTTTTAAAATTTTTAATTTACCTTTAAACCTCTATCTTATTACATACCTTACTGAAGAGAACATTACGTACCTAAACTCTTTCAAAACCTATAACCTCTAAATATCAATTTTAATGATATGCCAATTGATTCAAAAATAATCAACAACATATCTATGAATTTTCAAAAATGACAATTATGAAATTAAGCTTTCCTTTTCTTAGGCATATGACACTCATCAACTAATTTAATTATAAAAAATAATGGATGAAAATTTTATTTTGTTAATTAACAAATTAAATTAATAATTATCAACTTGACTTTAATCAAACATAAAAAATGTACAAACTTTTAATGTAAATTAATTATTCCTTAAATGATACTGATAGATGAAAAAACACTTGCAAAAATAAATTTACCATTGATCATTTGCCATACCCTCTCAATTTCAATTTAAATCTTTCAAAAATTTTCTCAAATTCATATCCCTCCAAACCTTTCCCTCTCTTTTTTTTTTTTTTTTGAATTGGATGAACATATCGTTTCATGTTCATGCACTTACATTTTCCTTTTTGAAAAAGTAACCATTAACGGAATCGAATAGGCAGCCTTTTGATTTTTGAACTAGGGTAAGACATGCTACCGTTACGCCGGATCATCCTTCATTGACCAAAAATTTGAAAAAACAAATATTTTCTCAGATAATCTCCTCTGTTTCTTCCCTGATCACTCCTTCCAGTCTCCCATGCCTCAGTACCCTTTTCTTCCGCATCAAACTTCCAAGAGACCCTTTCAATTTCTCATTCCTCGTAGACCAACCCACAACTCAGCCCAGTGAACCCCCTCATGCAACACCCACACCCTCTGCTTAATTAATTTTTTACTTCAAGTCTCGTCTCATCTCTCTAAAGATATACGAAAGCAAGAACCCACACCACTGCTGCAATTGATAGGGTCAGGAAGCTATAAAAGAGCACTATCTCCACAGCCCACACCAACTACGACTTAAAATTTTCAAAATATGAAACAAGGTAATTTTAAGTAAATGTTTTGTGAATTTCTTAAATTAATTCCTTCTTTTACCTGTAAATTGAAGCATGAAGTTGTTCATGTTAGATTTTTTTGATTTTGTATGGGTTTTTGTCTTTGTTTCGGTATGGATTGTCCTTTTAATTTGATAAAAAAAAAAAAAAAAACATATAACACAGGCAGCTGAACTCAATAACTGCTACAATGGTCACTTGTTGCTGCTATTTGCGGCCCTGAAGCTCCGCTATATGCGTCAATCGCTTCTCGCATTTATTTGCTGTGAATAACGGTTTTGGTGGACGCCGTTACCATGAAATAGCGGCGTCTATACCGCGACCCATCCTCTATTTGAATCTTGTTACTTTGAGATCTGTAGAAGAAAGCTGCCGTAATCATAACTCCAATGGTTAGATTCGACAATGAGATATCTTCTTTATCCTTCTCATCATCTTCTTCTATTTCTGGAAGGAAATATTTCGTTTTCTTGAGTTTTAGAGGTGAGGATACACGAAAGAACTTCACGGACCATCTATGTTCTGCTTTAAAAAGGAAGGGAATCATTGTTGGGCTAAAAGCCTTCAATCCAATCACACCAGCGGAAGCAAAATCAAATAATAAATCAAACACACAAGAGATAATAATTTAACGTGATTCGGTCCAACTGACCTACATCCACGGATGAGAAACAAGATCCACTAGTTGTAGAAAATTACAAACATACATCATATCATCAACGCCACTCAACAATTAATACTCATAAGACACTCTCAATCTCTTCTAGTCTTATGAAGTATTCTCTACCCAAACAAACACAAACTCAAACTCTTGTGCACCTTTTCAACACAATCAAACACATACCCATATGTTCCCATAATCATACCTATGTGAACCCTCTCAATCTTCTCTAGTCCACTCACAAACAAACATACACACCCATAAGACGTAGAGCCCTAATACTCCTATGGGGTGTCTATCCCACAAAACCTTACAACTCTCTTACATCTTTTTCTCATACCTAACCCCGTAGAGACTTCACCTATTTATAGCCATACAAACTTGTCCATTAAGAATCCCTCTCCTCTTAGAATTCTTCTCCTGTAAGTCAAACTTGCCTATTAAGAATCCCTTTCCTTTTAGAATTCTTCTCTTGCAAGTCAAACTTACCTATTAAGAATCCTCTTTCTCTTAGAATTCTTCTTTTGCAAGTCTTCTTGTCCATCAAGCAATATCTGAAAAATCTCAAACAAATCTCTAACAAATTTCAAACAAATCTCTTATGGGATTTGAGTCAATAATCCCAACAATCATCACTTTCGGAGATGATGAAAACCTTGAGGTAGGTGAAGCCATCGCACCAGAGCTCTTTAAAGCAATTCAAGAATCATGGTCCTCAATAATCATTTTCTCGGAAAGATATGCTTCTTTCAGATGGTGACTGGAAGAGCTTTCCGAAATTATTAAACAAAAAAACGAGAGGGGACACAGTTTTCCCAATTTTCTATGATGTGGATCCATCTGAGCTACGAGAACAGAAAGGGAAAGTTGAAGAAGCTTTTGCTAAGCATGAAGAAAAATTTAAAGAGGAAACAGTGAGGTGGCGAACCGTTTTAACTGAAGTGGCTAACATGACGGGATGGCACTTAAATAATAGGTATCCATCATATTTTTTCACTTAAAGAATGATCAGCATTCAGCATTAGACTTCTTTCTTCTCTTATGTGAAGCTGCTGTTACTTTTATTAAGCTATCTCTTAGCAACTAAATTCTTCACTTTTTGTATTGTAGGCATGAATCATAATTTATTGGAGATATCGTTAAAAATATATCAACAAAATTACGTTAAACATTTTCAGGTGCTACTAATTCTGACATGATTGGAATTGAATCACGTTTGAAAACATTGCTTTGCAAAATAAACGTAAGGGATGATGAAGATGATTGTGTTCGCATTATAGGGATTTGTGGTTTGGGAGGAATTGGTAAAACAACACTTGCAAGATTTGTTTATACCCAAATTTCAAGTCATTTTGAAGGTAAAAGCTTTCTAGCGGTGTTCGGGAAGTGGCGGAGAAAGATGGACTTGTTTGTTTGCAAAAACAGCTTCTTTGTCAGATTTTGTTGGAGAAGGTTTTAATTTTTTGATTTTGATGAAGGAAATAACCTGATAAGTCATAACAAGGTTCTTATTGTTCTTGACGACGTGGATAACATCCAACACTTAAAATGTTTGGTCGGAAAGCGTGCTTGGTTTGGTTTAGGAAGCAGAATAATTATAACAAGAGATGAGCATTTGCTGCAAACTTATGGAGTGGATGATATGTATAAGCTATTGTAATGGTTTTGGAATCATTAGATATAAAGTGTTTTATAATTGGAAAAAATAAAAGGGGAGTCACCATTAACTTTTTTTAAAATGTGATTGATCACTTAAAAGTTTATTTTTTTAATAAAACTATAAAAACGGGTTTAAATTTGATCAAAAAGATAAATTTTGATTTATAAAAATTAGATTAAGTTCGAGAGTCGGTTACGTGTAAGAAATGATTAGCACTCTTACAATGCCCATAAATTGGTACCATTTAATTTGTGTTATTTTTGGTGTTAGATAAAAATTGTTTCAATTTGAAATTTAACACTAATTCCCTTCACTTTAAAAAAAAATAAATTTTGGTTAAATTTGTTTTTTACGAATATTGAAAAAATATTTAAGTTAAATAATTATCTTAAAATTCTCTAACATTTAGGCAGAATTTAAAATAACTCTTTTTGCTTAAGATTTAACACAATATTCCTTAAAATAAAAAATAACTCTCTTTATGAAAGATAATTGTTGGTGACTTTCCAATATCTAAGCAGAATATCAAGAATTATTTCTTTCGAAATATTATTTTTTTTTATTTTATAACATCACAACTTTTAAAAATATATATATATATATCTTTGTCTTATAAAACATTTTATAAGAGAAAGTAAATAATGGTATTGTCAGGTAGCAAATAAAAATTAAAGATAGAGAAATACGAAATGAGTGTCAACAATAATATAATGATGCATATATATATGCCAATGGATATTATGCAAGATGAAATGCAATTTTAAGGTTGGTCTCCTAAGTATAATGAGACCACCTCGACTCTCTAATATCTAGGTAGAGCTTGGGTGTAACTGTTTGTACTTAAGATCTCAATTTACTACTATACTTTTTTTATTTATTAACTCCATTATTAATGTGAATTAAGGATTCGTATGAAAAACTTAATGAAATAAAGTTTCTTAAATACCCCATCATCTAGGCGACATTTGGGAACAAATAATTTCATATGAGATTTTCACATGTATCCTTAAAGTTTCGGGAATAGACTTAGGGTTTTAGGGGTTTTTGGAGTTTGAACGATTTTTTCGGTGATGGTTCAGAGTTGTGTACCAAATTTGGGATTTTTGGATTTGAATTTTAAGGTTTTTGGATTTTAGGGTTTAGCATTTTGGATTTTAGGGTTAGGTTTTTGAGTTTCAGATTTTGGGGTTTAGGTTTTCGATTTTAGGGTTTGGATGTTTAGAGTTTTGATTTTAAGATTTGAGGTTTAGGGTTTCAATTTTAGGGTTTGAGATTTGGGGTTTCGATTTTAGGGTTTCAATTTTAGGGTTTGGATGTTTAAGGTTTCGATTTTAGAACTTGGAGGGTTTAGGGTTTAGGGTTTAAGGATTTGTTTTATGGTTTGGAGGGTTTAGGGTTTAAGGATTTGTTTTATGGTTTCGAGGGTTTAGGGATTTGATTTCAGGGTTTGAAGAGTTTTAGGTTTGGAGGATTTAGGGTTTAGTTTTGGGTTATAAAGAGTTTAGGGTTTTGGTTTTAGGTTTTCGATTTTAGGGTTTAGATTTTTTAATTGAAGAAAATGTGAACATCTCTAAAAATCCCAACATCTAGGTGGACTTTCGGAGTAAGTTCTATTTTAGTGATTTTTGAAAATTAATTAAAAAATTTTCATATATTTTCTTTTTATGAAAACTTATTATTATTATTTTGTTTATTATTGTTATTATTATTAATTGTTATAGAACAACATATATTTATTCTAACAAATTCTAAAAGTTTTAAAACATGCATAGATAACAATAATAACAAAGTTAAAATGATATAAATAATATATATAAATGCAAAAAAACTTAAAAAATTTTTTTTTACCTGAACCGGACAGGTCAACGGTTTGATCAACGCTAGTTCGGTCAGTTTGGCGATTTAGACTGGTTCAAACCAATTTGATGGTTGGTCAATAGTTTGATATGGTTCAGTCAACGGTTTGGTTAAACCGATTCAAGGTTGGCTGAAGGATGGGTCACCGAGTCAGATGCACGGATCCCGAGTTAGATTAGGGTCGACGTGCGGATCCTCCCTTGCCAGAACGGCATCATTTTGCTTCTTTTCTTTTTATATAAAGTGAACTTTTTTTTTTAATTCATTTCAACCTTCCTCCAAAAAAAAAAGTTCCCAGCTCCAGAAAAACACTTTTTGGTCTTGCCAGAATTCGGTGCTAGATTGCCAGAATTCGACATTGCTACTGGTGGTTGCCGATGATTGAAAAATGTCAAAAAACCCTAAAAGATTCTACTCGACCATCTTGTTCCAAATCTGATCTCCATTTTGTGAGAAACTGCCTCGATTGGTGTAGATCGGGGTTTAAAGTTTCTGAGTTCTTCATTTTTTTTTGTAAAAACCAACACTGACTATTTTTTTTTTGTTGCAGGAAAGCTTTGGTGCTGATGGTTCCTTACCTAAGCGGTGAGGACTGTGTGGCTATTTTTTTTATGGTTTGTTTGTTTTTTTTTTTTTTGTATTTTGGCTTGGGTGCTTGTGTTTGGGTTTTTGGTTGGGTGTAGTGAAGGTTTGGTCCCAAGGTTTTGAGGGTGCTATGGTGGTGTCAGGTGCTAAGTGTTAGGGTTCTGGATGTGGGAGACTTGGTTTGAGTGTAAGTGCTGATGCTTAGGGGTTCGCCTCAGTGAAAAGGATTCTGGTAGTGGCCAAATGGGTGTTAGGGTGAGAGGGTGTCTAAAGATGTGTCAAAGAGCTAGGTGTTTGAGGGTCTGGCCTTATGGGTTATCTGGTCTGGAAGAGCAAGGTGTCTACGTGGGGTTGGTTTCTGGTGTGTTCGAGAGGTCTGTCTAAGAGGAGTGTCCTTTAAAACGGGAGGACGCTTGGGCTTTAAAGAGATGGGTTTCTGAGTCTGTGGTGGTTGTAGGATGGCTAAGGGCTATAGGGGGCGGCCGCAGGGATGGCTACAGTGCTTTGGCTAGGGTATGTTGTAGGTGGCTAGTGCCAAGCATCAGTCACCCTGCTTTCTGCCACTTTTTGTTTCTTTTTTTTTATTTTTTATTTTTTATTTTTAGTATTTTTTTTCAATATTAAACTAATATTAATATTTTATTATCGATATTTTTTCTATTATTATTAATAGTTTAATATTGATAAACAGAAACCAAAAAACGTGATTTAAAGCATCAATAAATCCGAACAAAATTAAGTGTTTACAGTGCCTCTCTTTGCACATTACTGAGAATTAGGAATAGAGCAAAGACAAAGACAACAATTTTGTTCGGAAAGAAATCGAAGAGTTTTTTTTTTTTTGAATCTCAAGTCAAGTGATAAAGACAACGACTAGGACAACGCCGCGAGTCGAGAAATAAAGAATCAACTGAGACAACACCACAAGTCAAGGAATAAAGAATCGACTAGGACAATACCGCAAGTCAAAAAATAAGGAATCAATCAGGACAACATTGCCGATCAAGATTATGCCCAGAGGTCTTAAAAATTATGCCCATAGGTCTTAAAAATTATGCTCAGAGGTCTTACAAAATCAACTAGGACAATGCCGCAAGTCAAAAAATAAGGAATCAATTGAGACAACACCGTAAATTGAAATTATGCTTGGAGGTCTTAAAGATTATGCCTGAAGGTCTTAGAAATCATGTCCGGAGGTCTTACAGAATTGACTAGGACAACACCGTAAGTGAAAAAAATAAAGAATCGATCAAGACAACACCGCAAATCAAAATTATGCCTGTAGGTCTTAGAGATCATGCTCGGAGGTCTTACAGAATCAACTGGGACAACACCACAAGTCATAAAATAAGGAATCTATCGGGACAACACCGTGAATCGAAATTATGCCTGAAGGTCTAGAGAATTGATTGGGACAACACCATAAGCCCAAAAATAAAGAATCGATTGGGACAACACCGTGAATCAAAATTATGCCCGAATGTCTTAAAGATTATATCTCGAGGTCTTAAAAATCATGTCCGAAGGTCTTATAGAATCGACTGAGATAACACCGCAAGTCAAAAAATAAGAAATTGATCGAGACAACATTGCGAATCAAAATTATGCCTAGAAGTCTTAAAGATTATGCCCAGAGTTCTTGAAAATCATGCCTGAAGGTCTTACAAAATCGACTGGGATAACATCCAAAGTTAAAAAATAAGGAATCAATCGGGACAACACTGCGAATCAAAATTATGCCCGGAAGTCTTAAAGATTATGCCGGAGATCTTAAAAATTATATTCGGAGGTCTTACAGAATCAACTAGGACAACATCGTAAGTCAAAAAATAAGGAATCAATCGGGACAACATCTATTGCTACCCAAAAGGGAATTTGTAATGATGTAATATGACCTTTCAGTAATTGTTAGCACATTATGAACTATTGCTATACATTTTATGATATTGCCCATTAACTAATGTTGCATTTTTGTCTTGAACAGTGACTTTTACTGGTAATAACAACCAAGCTATTATTGAAGTACTTCATGGGTCTAATTATAAAAGATGGAATGAATATTTGAACTTTGCTTTGGTTATGAGTGAGATAGACATAGCCTTGCATTTTCCAAAGCTTGTTGATTTTATTGAGGAAAATATTGTTGAATAAAAGGAATTTTTTGCCAAAAAGGAAATGGTAAATCATATGTTTTTGCATGCCAATAAGAGATCTATTTCTAAACATCTTTTGAGTGATTTGGATAGCAACAAAAATTGCTAGGGAACTTTACAATGCTGTAGGCAATAGATACAAAAAATCCAATAGGTTTAAGGTTGGAAATCTTACGAGTGAGCTTACAAGTATGAGGTATGACAGTGCAAAAGGTGTTAGAGATTTCATCATGAGAATTATCCACATTCAAACCACATTGACTTCCCATAAAATTGTCCTCCTTGACAAAGCATATTGTTCATCATGCCCTTAATTCTTTACTCATTGAGTTCACTTAAATTAAAACTACCTATAATGCTATGAATGAGTTTTGGAATGTTAATGATTTTATCTCAAAATATGTCTTTAAAGAAGAAAACTCAAGAAAAAAAAGAGTGAAAGTGCTCATCTTTCTACTTACTCCAAACCTAATTACCAAAGGAATTATGAGAAACCTGAAAGACTTGTTCCTAATGCTTGTAAGAAAGTTGAGGACAACAAGGGATAGGGTACTAGTTAGACAAAAGGGATATAAGGTCCTAAAGCTATCATTAAGAAAGTTATCAAGTGTTTTTCCTGTAAAAACAAAAGTTATATGAAACATGAATGCCCCAAATATAAAGCTTGGTTAGAGAAAAATAATTGTCATAATGTATAGATCCATAAACTTACCGCTATATATAGAATTTAGGAGTCACCGCTAATCTTTTTGTTTATGTGTGATTGGTCACTTAATTGAATCTATCCCATTTAAAAAAAGATCTCAAACTTGGTTTGGGTATCTTTAAAAGGTAAATTCTTGTCTGCAAAACCAAAGTTTAAGTTCGAGAGTATGGTTATGTGTGAGAAAAATTATAGCACCCTTAACCTGCCTATCTAAAAGATGATACTAATTTGATTTCAAATTATCCAAGCCTTAAAATATATTTGTAATTTTACCAAATAATTTAATTATTAAAAATTGATATTAAAATTACTCTAATAGTTTGGTAGCAATTTAAGATGATTCTCTCACTTCAGGAGTATTCATAGAGACTAGGGTCTCATTCTGAAGAGGCTATGTCATTGGATTCATTTAATCTTTTTGTTATAAAAAAACTTTTACTTGTAAAAACAATTTATTCTTAGAAGCATTTTCTAATCTATTGGTAAAATTTTTTGTCAAGAATTATCCTACAATCTATTGATAGGATTTTTTTTAAAATATTTTTTTTAAAAAAAATGTATTAAGTCCTTCAATAGTTTGGTAAGATTTAATTCAATATTTAAATCCTTTGATAGTTTAGTAAGATTGAAAAACATTTTTTTTGAAATTTAAAAAAAAAATAATTAAAATAAACAAAAGTTATCATACAAATAATACCATGAAATAATGATATAAACTATCATGCAATAATAATAAACTATCATGCAGTAATATTAATGATCATGTAATTAAGCATAATCATGTAATTATACAAAATATATTTAATAGATCACATAATAAACATGCAAAAAAATCATGCAAATATATTAAACTCATGTTAAAATAAATTCATAGAAATATCATGCAAAAAAAAACTAATTTATTTTTTCTTTTCTTACCATATTAATTCAAACAACCATAATGAATATTAAAATATAAATATAAAAATAATATAAAAACAAAAAATAAAAATAAAATAGTACAAAATCAGATAAAAAAATGAACAAAAAAAAAAGGGGAAAACCTATGAATTGAGCAAGTCATAGGCGTGGGTCAACATGTGAGTTGCTAGGTTGCACACAGGTCTGGAGTCTTTCAAAACGATGTTATTTTGGCTTAGAATAAAAGGCAAAATCTTTTTTTTTTAGATCGATTTTTCCTCTCTCTTTTTCAAGCTTAGTTTTTCCTTTGGCTTTTCTTTATAAGTTCATCAAATTCCTAAAAAATCTAAGAACAATGTGAAGGATCCCAAGGTTACTGGAAACCTCAAACTTTTCCAAAAAATAACATGTAATTCCAGAATTTGACTACCCTTTTCTCCTTTAGCTATTGTGAACCCAATCGAAATATTTAAGCCCTCATTGAAAAATCAAATTAAGTGTAGAATTTACCTAGATTCAAACCTAAACCCAATATTTCCTAGAAATCTTTAATATCCTACCTAGAAATTTCAGACAATGATTCAACAAAAACTCCCAAGTCTCAAAAACTTTTAAAAATCCCAGAAAAGTAAAATTTCCTAAAATTCATAAATCAAATAGACCTGAAAGTTCCTAAGAATAGACCATAATGAAAACCTTAAATGAGAACTAGATTCCAAAGAAAATCTTAAAAAACTTAAACTCAAAATGATTCCTAAAATTACTAAGAATAGCAACCTAGATTCCCCAAACCTAGAATCAAAAACCAAAGATCTTTTTAATACTTAAACTCATCACTATGGTTGCTTGTTCTTTGCAAAGAATTTCCCCTTATGATTTTTTTTTTATGTTCCTTCCCTAATTTGTTTTTGTGTTGTTAGTTTATATAAGGTTTAATTCTTTTTAATTCTAGAAGAAATAACTCGATCGAATCCCTAAATTAGGGATGATTTGATCCTTTGCAATTGGGGTTTGATTTCTAACTTTTTAAAATCATTCAATGATTTGATTATTCTACCTGATTTGATGTCTAGGACAAATTCTTTAAAATAAATTGATTTTGTTTCCAATTTTATGCAAACATGATTTTTGGACTGATTTTCAAAAAACAAATTCTTGATTTCATTTTCCTTTTTTTTTAAAATAAAACTTTTGACTTTTTTTTTTTTTACTTTTTAAAATAAGTAAAAATTAAACCAAAAAATTAAAATTAAAAATTCTCCTATTGAGCTTGAAGCTTTCCAATTGAGCCCAACCTATGGTCGATGTTCATTTTTTATGCTAGAAAAACTCTCGAATGGAACAAGGTGTCTACAACTACCCTTCATTGCATAATTCTATGAAATAGGAATTGCACAAAGAGATAGACAACCATTGTGTTCAATTAAACTCAAGGATCTTCTAAACAAAGATATGCAAATTTTAAAAAAAATGAATTAAGAAATGACCTCCTTTAAATAGAAGCTAAACAACTTTAAAAACTTTAATGTTAAAAGACATTCACTTACTCAAGTTCAGAAAAATTTTAGCTTGAAATCCAAAGATTTACAATTTAGAAATTCAAGAGTTCAAAATTTTCAAAGATTTGCAAAGTTCCATAACAAGAGTTGAAAGATTCTAAGACTTCGAGATTAATAAAAAAAAAAGAAAAATTTGTCATGATTTCAAAATATGCAGAGATTCAAGATTCACAAGAATTTCAAGTTTTGCAAAGATTCCAAAAGTTCAGAAATAATTCAGGATTCTCAGAGGTCCCAAATTCACAAAGATTCCAAGTTTCACAGAAGTTCCATATTGCAAAAGTTTCAAATTTGCAAAATTTCAAGATTTGCAAAGGTTCTAGATTCGCAAAGATTTCAAGTTTCCCAAAGATTTCAAATTTACAAAGGTTTCAGATTTGCTAGAATTCAGATTTGCAAAGATTCCATATTCACAAAAGTTTAGATTCGCAAGAACTTTAGGTTCTCAAGAATTTCATGTTCGCAAGACCTTTAAAGTTCACAATATCTTTGATAAGAACTTTAAATTTGTAAGAATTCAAATTCGCAAGAACTTTAAAGATTTGTAAGAGATTTAGGTTCGTAAGAAATTAAGGTTCGTAAGAAATTTAGGTTTGCCAAAACTTCAAAGATTTGTAAGAACTCAGATAAAAATTTTAGATTTGTAAGAATTCAGATTCACAAGAATTTCATCATTATAAAGATTTGCAAATTGTAAGTCACATGCAAGATTCAAAGATTCGCATTCAAAAGATTTAAAGTTTCATATAAAAAATCATGGTTTCACATCAAAGATTTCAAAAATTCACATTAAAAAACTTTAATATTTCACAACTAAAATTTCAAAGATTCTCATTCAAAAACTTTTAGGGTTTCACATCTTAAATTTCAAGGATTCACATTTGAAGATAGTCACATCCAAAGTTTTAAAGGATTTTAAAAAAAAACTTTATGGCTTCACATCCAAAAATTCTCATTCGAAAAAATTTTAGGGTTTTGTATACAAAATTTCAAAGATTCTTATTAAAAAAGATCTTTTACACAAAGACTTTATAGCTTTAAAAGTTTGGAAAGTTTGTTAACAAAAAAATCTCATCATGAAAATCTTCCTTATTTAAGGATTCAAAAGTAAAAAATTTTCTCCAATCAAAGTCAAATTCTTATATGGGACAAATGTTATGATAATAATGCAAATGCCTTCTACATGATGCAAATGCTACAATCCATATTCTCATTAAATGATGCAAATGTAAATGTCATACTATGATTCAAATGTTCTCTACAAGAGGCAAAAGCATACCTTAAATATTATGCAAATGCAATTATTAAGGATTTAAATATAATGTAAGCATAATGTATGTAATGCAGATGTCACTAAATCAATGTCATGAAATTTTAATTGTGGTAACAAGATTATCAAGACTTCACCATTCCTTTTTGGCTTCTCAGTACTAACAATCTCATAACAAATTCTGTCAACTGATCTATGTTATTTCCTCATCTAGTCACAATTATGTTGACCAATACATCATTTGTATTCATCACTATGTTACCTCATTTGCTTTTTTCAAATCATTTTTTCATGCTTCTTTCACTTTTTTCATCTTGGATTTCTTTCAAAAGATTGAAAAACTCTTTTACGGCCATTGTCATTCAATTATTTATTACCATTCTAATTTATGACAAACATGATACATTTATTCAATTTATTTAGGGGATGTACATTTGGTAAAGAACAAGAAGAATGGGTCTATAAAAAAAAGTATGGTTAAGAACAAATCAAAGATAAATGAACACAAAATGCTGTAACTATTGAACTAGGATATCAACATCCAGAATAATGATTGTTTAGACAATCTTGAGCTCTAACTCAGAAATTTTTTTTAAAAACACATTCCATCAATATCCTCGATCTTTGAACTAATCATCATCCACATTCCTAGGATCCTCATGTGAAGCTATTTTCCAAGTTTTTATTTTTTTATCATTTTGGGTTTTTAGTTTAAGTCTTCATTTTTTGTTTTTTCGTTTTTTCATTTTTTCGTTTTTTTTGCTTTTTTGTTTTTTGTTTTCATTTTTCCATTTTTTGGCACATTTTGTCTCATAGTTTCTTCTCATTTCTTTTTGCCTTTTGATCCATCAATGATACTTTTATCAAAATTTCAAACAATTCAATTCATGATTCTCCTATTTGAGTATTCACATTCGATCAAAATGAACTTTTAAAATATGTAACGTAGGCTAGGGTAAGGGATTATAAAAAAAATAGATAAAATATGCCTAGACTATATGTGAAAGGTAATCAAATCAAGGATAATTTTTTCCATCTAGAGCACCTTGACATTTTGCCCCATTAGTTTCTTCTTCTTTTTCCTTCTTTTTTTTCTTTCTCTTTTTTCTTTTTTTTACACTTTTCATTAGTTTTCAAGTAAAATTTTGAGCACATAATGGAATTTGCCCCTGAAATCACTAAGGGGATGTTTGGTTTGTAGAATCTGGATTCTGAGAGAAAGCGTGATCCTTAAAAAGTGTGATACCTGGGATTTTCTTTAATTTTCAAGACATCCTGTGTTCAGATTCACTTATTTAGTTGAGCAAAATCCATGTATTTTAATTCTTGTATAATTAGCAAGATCGCAATAATTGAGGATTTTTATAACTGGCATAGGTTGTTGAGCCGATCTAATTTTTCCAAAATTAAGAAAACAATTGTTGAGATGAAACTGTTTTATCAATCAGCTACCAAGAAGGTTGTTTATTTGTACTATATCTTATTTTTTATTATTTAGGTTTAATTTCTAGCGTGAATATTGGTCTTTTTATTTTCAATTATTTTTATTGTTTTATGTTTCTTTTCAGGGTGAGTCTTATTTGATTACAGCTGCAATAGTTCGAATACGAACTCGCTATGGATGGTTGTATGAATCTTGTGTTGGTACATGAAAGAAGAAGGTTGTTCTTATGGAAAGTTTAATGTTATGTCCTAAGTGCAACAAATGTATTCAGTATCATCAACCAAGGTAATATTTCATATATTTATATGTGTGCTCTTTGTAGTGTACATTCAAAAAATAAATAATTTTCGCTATTATCTTGAATGGTTGTTCTTGACGTGGTTTCTAGATTTTATGTTTATGTTGATGTGGAAGATTTGAATGGGTCTGCAACCTTTCTCTTGTTTGATGATGTTGTTTCTAATTTTTTGAAAGTCACTGTCGATGAATTGGTTTCTTCTCAACCAAATGTAAAACATGTTTCATCTTTTTTTTTTTCTTTTAAATTTTCATGTACATTTTTGTTTACTTCATTTACTCAATCACTGTTGATTTTTTTTTTTGAAGGAAAACATTGATGATTATGTCTTACCTTCTGTGTTGAGTAATTTCATTGGATCAAGCTTTGTTTTTGAATTAAGAGCTGGTTGTCAAAAAAATTTTGGTGATTTTGAGTTTTTTGTTGTTAGTAGAATGAGTGGGATTACAATTGCATCTACTAACTTGAAAATGATTGTAAGCATATATGTATATTACTTTATAGATGATTGTTGTGTAGGTGTTTGATCTTGGAAAGAATTGCTTTATATGAAGCGGGTGTTTCTAATTCATTGATTGATGGTTCAACTATCAAGCATGCTGGCAAAGGGGAAGGTACTGAAATGAAGTATACTTCTAAGGGAATAGGGGATCCTCCGTTACAAGATGTAGACGTAGTCGAGCAAAGGATTGCGAAGGGGACGCTACTTGTCTTCTCTTTAGTTCTAATAATTTATTTTCTTTAATTTCTCACGTTTGCTTTCTTGTTTTTTGATTTTCAGAAAAAAAAGGGTTGTTGATATGGCTGCTTCGAGTGATTCTCTTACTTCCATTGGTTTTGACTTGAATGATGGATAAATTGTTGATAACTTCTTTACAGGTTATAGCATTCTATTCTATATGGCTTTGGTACGTTTTGATTTGGCTACTTTACATGATTCACTTCCTTCTAATGATGCTTATTTAACTATGAATAGAAGGTTGGTTATTTCTTAATGCTTTCTAAACTTTTGTACTATTTTTGTATGGGTTGTAATCTTGGGTTCTTTATTTTTCTAATTTAATTTTAAGTGCAACTTGCTATTTTTTAGTATGAAATATACCTAATTTTATATGTTTATAAACATGCTCATGAGCTAGCAGGAGTACAATATCAGGCAGAGGAAAATAGGATTTGGAGAGGATATTTTCCTACTTTCCTTTGTAATCCTAATTGATTTGATTAGTAATGAATTGCTATTTCAAATAAAAAATAGTAAGGGATGTAGTTAAAAAATTTTATTGTCAATATATAAAAAAAAAACCGCTAAAATAATTTCGAGACTATTTAAGTTGATGCTTTTCTGTGTGCTTAAGGAAGCAGTTAAATTCAAAGTAAAAAGATTTTACCACTGTTGTCATGTAAAAGCTTAATCAAAGAAATAACCAACCTTACCGAAACCATTACCCATCAAGTGTGAATACACAAGATTTTATTCCTATATGTTCAATTCGCCCTGATGTTAAATTCGTTTTTTCTTTTGCTAGTTTATTCGATATTGCACTGCAGGCCTGTATTACTCTTTGTTTTTCTTTACATATTAGTTTTGCATGTCTTAATCTGTTCGCTCTGAATTTTTAGTTAATTTAATTTATATATCGCTTTGTAAGTACAAGAATATTTTATATGCACTCTTTTGTTTTTAATTTTTAATTTGGTTGGCAGCTGATTTTAAATTTTATTATTCAATTTTTATTTTCTCTCCATGCAATATCTTCAAGTTCATAATTTATGAAACTTTTTACGAAATTATAAGTACGAGTTATAATCATAAATAAGTATTATATTTATATATAAAACGTCATTAAATAGTTAAATAAATTAATTAATTAACTAAAATATCATTTGATAAATCTAACATAAAGTTAAATCCAATCTATACATAATGAGATTTAAACTTAAAATTTTAAGATTTTAAAATCTTTTTTTTTTTATCATTAAGTTAAAACCGTTTTCGCATCATTAATGAACTTTTGAAGATATGAACTTTGCATATGGATCTAGCACCACATATGTGAAACAACAATAAAAATAAGCATTATGATTTAGAAATATAGGGACATGATCACACGACGAACATTGAATTATTATACTAGTGTAAATTTTATATATTTTTCACTTTTGGATCAAAATTATTAAAATTAAAAATATTATTTTAATTCAAATTAATTATATATTTAATTTTGATTAAAAGATCAAAAAAGTGTAAAACTTACATAAATATAATTATATATGAATTACATTGATTCTATCGTTTATAAATAAAAAAGCATCACAAGAGTTTTTTAAAACCATAATAAAACAGAAAATTAAGTGAAATACTCCAGATATAAAGTATGGAAAGATGTCTATAATTTTTCCGTTAAAGCCTAGCCCTAGCCTAGAGTATTGGATCCCTATAATATACACACGTGAAATATGTAAGTAAATGTGTGAGTAAATAAATATAGAACTTTGATTAGTGTATTTAAGATTATTAAAATTTAAATTATTTAATTATTAAAATTAAAAATCAAACAATCTACCAATAAATCACATAATAATTATTGGTAATTTACGTTCTCCAAAACAGTTGGATCATACTGGGGATTTTGAATTGGTGCATTTGTATCTAGGAATAAAATCTAAAATATGCCACACATGCCACCGACTGCACTCTTGTCCTAAGGTTAAGTGCTTGACGTTTAATCCCTTAGTTCGAAAGCCGGTAATGAAAGAAACCAAGAAGAAAAAAATAAATCACCCAAACGAGGTATTCTAAAATACCTTTTTTTTTTTTCATTATGCATGTAAAATCATTCGATTTGGGTGGCATTTTTTAGTGTACGTTTAATTAATGTATTAATTGGCTCAACATATAGTATTATGCACTTAAAATGATTCAATTTATATATTTTCCTCTCTTTTATTTTTAAGAGACATCTCAATAGTTAGAACTTAAAATATTAATTTGGAGGTTTTAAATATAAATCATATGTAAAATATTATGCACTTAAAATAATTTAATTAATATATTTTTCTCTCTTTTATTTTTAAGATACATCTCAATAGTTAAAATTTAAAATATTAATTTGGAGGTTTGAAATTTAAATCATATGTTAAGCAGAATGAAATTTTAGGAATAAGAGAGAATTCTTGTCCTTTATATTTCTCAAAATCATATGCATGTACAAAATTCCTTTTCTTGTATTTTAATGCAAAAGCTATTTTCATCAATTTAGGTTCAAAATTTTAGGTTTTTTAAATCACATATTCTCCACAAAAGAAAAATCTATTATAGGATAATGTTTATGTCACTTATTCACTTCACCGTTGTCGTAATGGTTTTGTGATCACCCAACGAATTTAAAAACAAAATATAAAATATAAAATAACGGAGTTGCCACTAATATTTTTTGGTTATGTGTGATTGGTCACTTATTAAAATGTATCATTTTAATAAAATTTTAAAATTAATTAAAATTTATTAAAAAGATAATTTTAGGATTTACGAAACAATCTGGGTTCAAAAAATTGCACCTTTACAGTGCCCGTTTAGAATAGTACCAATTAATTGCATATTATGCATTACTCCTGACAAAAATAGTCTTAATTTTGGTGTTTAGAAAGTAATTTTCTTGACTTCCTCTGTTTATTGTAGTTTTGGTTTTTCCTTTTATCTTTATTCCTTATTTATTGTTTCATTTTTTTTCAAGAAAAATAAATTAGAATCTTTTTATTGAAATAATTCTTAAAATGTTCCAATATGTTAATAACATAAGAAGCACTCTTTATCATCTAGAGATTTTTTAGGCATTGCTTTTCGAAATACCTTAAAATATCATTCTCGAAGGCTTGGATTTACTGTTCGTAAAAAATTATGTCATGCATGTAATGCAAAATGCTTATATGTTGATGCACACATTTTATTTTTTTCTTTAAAAATTTTATTGATTTATTGATTTTTTATTTAAATTTTTGAAAGAAAAAAGAATTTTTATTGTATTGAAGATTTTTTATAAATATTTCAATACACCGTTAATATTTTTTTAAAAAAAGTCTTTTCACCTAAGGATTTTGTAAAGCATCACTACTCGAAATACTTTTAGAATCTTGTCATCGAATAAAGTTTCCTCTTTCTTTATTTTTTATCATTTTTTTATTTTTACTAATTTTTATTTTTAATTTTAGAAATTCATCAAAGGTTAGGTATCATAGTCATTAATTATTAATTATTTTTTTTATCATTACTTTATAAAATTTATTCCAAATTTTAACAAAATTATCAAAAAATTTAACAATGTATTTCAGTATTTATTTATTTTGTTTTTATTAATTATTATTAAAACAACATAAATTTATTCTAGTAAATTTAAACATTTTAAGAAGCATAAATACTAATAATAAAATTTAAAATAATAAAAATAATATTAAAAAATAATCAAAAAATCCAAAAAAAATTTTTTTTACCTAAATTGAACTAGTCAATGACCCGGTCAACGTTGATCTGGGTGGACCGGTTAGTTAGGGTTTGGACCAATCAATGGTTCAACTGGACCGAACAAGGGTTGAGTGGTGTCGGGTTGCCAGATCGGGTGCACGAACCTCGGGTCTAGTCTTAGGTCAATGCGCAGATTATTTGGGTCCTAAACAATGTCATTTTGGTCTTGGTAGCAATTATAAAAGCCTAAATTTTTTAATTCATTTTCTTATTCCCTCTCACTCTTTACCTCTCTCTTTCTCTCTCTTTTCTCTCAGACTTTCTCTTTCTAACTCCAGCTGACTGTCACTACTTTAGAATCTGGCACTGACATGCTGTGTCATCCACCAATTGTCATCATCATCCATCTATTGTCGTCACCGTCTATTGATAGCCGATTGTCGAAAAACCAAAAACTTAAAAAAAAATATTTCTTTCAACCCCCTAAACACAGATTCGAGCATAGTTTTGTAAAAAAATAACCTCGAACTATGTAGATCGAGGCCCAAAGTTACGGTCAAAAAGTGTTTTTTAAAGGTGTTGAGATCCCCGCTACAAGGATTGAGTTTTTTTTTTGTTTGTGTTTTTTGTTTTTTTTTGTTTGGTATTCTTGGGTTTTTTTATAGAGATTTTATTGGATCTAGCATGATTCTTTAATCTGGTTTTTTATTTTTTTGTAGGGTTTTTTTCGATGGCTTTCTCTTTTTTTTTGTCCCCCTTTTTTCTCTTTCTATTTTTTGTGGCTCTATAAATAGAGCCATAAGAAGAATAAAATCCTAGATGTTTTAGGATTTTCTTTTGTCACCTAGAATTAGGTCAGCTGTCAAGGCTGTTACCAGTGACTGTCAGGGTGGCTAGTAGACCAAAAAAGAAAAGAAAAAAAAGAAAAAAAAAGAAATAAATAATAATATTTAGATTAATAGATACTGGACAAAATTGGTATCTGCAACTACCCTTCTGTGTCTATTTTTGGGAATTAGGAATAAGGCAAAGACCAAAAGATAACCATTTTATTTGGGTAAACACATACAAAAGACAAAACATTACACACAAAATTTTTCTCTTTTTTTTTTGAAAATTTGAAAGGTTCCTTTAAGTAAAGGCTCAATGAAAATAAATTAAACCATCAAAAAATAACTTCGAATATTATCATCGAAGGATAAATGATCTCGAATATTGATACCGAGAAGATGTGAAAGCTTCAGATATCGCCACTGAAGAAAACTCGAATATCCCTATTGAGAAAATGTAATTCAAGCTTTAACACTCAGATACCACCACTGAGAAAATGCAATTCTAGTTTTAACACTCAGATATCACCACCGAGAAGATGCAAATGACTTTTAATACTTAATATTATCATTGAGAAAATGCAAATGATTTTTAACACTTGGATATCACCACTAAAGGACAAATGATTTTTATCATTCAGATATCACCATTGAGAAAATGCAAATGACTTCGGAACCACAGAAGGAAACTTGAATATCATTATAGAGAAAATGTAAATGTAGAGAAAGCATGCAAATTCAACCTTTAAACTCAAATATCACCATCGAGTGATTTTGAAAATGTTTTGGATATCATTACCAAGAAATGAAATTCATACTTTAATATTCGGATATCACCACCGAGAAAATGCAAATGTAGAGAAAGAATGCAAATTCAAACTTTAAACTCAAAAATCACCATCGAGTGATTTTGAAAATATCTTGGATATGACCACTAAGAAAATGAAATTCATACTTTAATACTCGAATATCACTACTGAAAAAAATGTAATTCCATACTTTAATACTCAGATATCACCACTAAATACTTTGAAAATAATTTATCATAATATTTTTCTTGATTGATGTCGATTTCACTAGTTAACAACTTTCTTGCCAACTAGATTGAGCTTAAAGCTCTCATATTGTGCCATCTCATTGAAATTCTTAAAAATTCTTAATCTTTTGGATATGTTTTTACTCTTTTTTTTTTTTTTACTTCTTTAATGTTTCCAAAATTGACGAACACCACTATGATGCAAATGTCTTCTATTAAACTGATGATGCAAATGAAATGCAATGTGTTTTCTTAAAATGATGCACATGAAATGCAAATGTCTTTTCTAAAAATACCAATGCATACATTCCTATCAATGATGGACAAGCTAATGATACAAATGCAAAGTCAAAAGATTCAAATGCATCAAAAGATTTTTTCTTAAAAATCCAAGTCAAGATATGCAACTACCTAAAATCGTCTTTTCTTAAATTTTCCAAAGTTATTTTCTTTCAATCTTTAACCTTTCATCTCATTTTGATTCCAAATCCTTTCTTTGCTACTCATTTTTCATCAATTTTTGCTTTCCTTTCTTCACAATTTGGATTTCTCAACTTTTCTTTCTATTGTTTTCATTTTCAAATCAAATATGCATATAACCAACTCAAACTTGATGAAAGGGAATTGAAGAAAATAAGCCACCAAACTGTGGTGAAACTAAACTGATTAAACATACTTTTGTATTAAAATTTGTTCCTATAGTGCCACTTATTTTCCTCAAAGTTTTTTTTTTTTTTCAAAATTTTATTTTCCTTCTGTAAAAATATTTTATTTTCCTTCCATAAAAATATTTTATTTTATTGACAAAATTCTCACAAAAAATTACCTTAGTTAACCTTTATGAAACAATGTAACTTTTAAGTCTCTAAAAAAAATAGTGATCATTATTATGCACATGTTTGAATAGAATGACAATTCCATCTTTTCAAACAGCTTAGATGATTAATTGTCAAATTGAAGTCTACATTATTAAAAAGGACCTTACAACTTATTATGGTAAATTGAATTTTTATCTAGGCTCAACAACAAATTCTTTTGGAAGGTTTTCTTATGATTAAATCAGATTTGACACCTTTTTTGGTATCACAATGTGGTATTTTAATAGATGTCAAGACTATCTATGGTAAATGTAAGATCATATTGGGAAAGGCTAAGATTTTCTATGATAACCCTTGCACACATCTCAATCATTAGTTGCAATGAGTTTTCATGTTACAATCTCATTCTCACTTTAGACTGCCCATTTTTGGGTTTTGATCCTAGAACTTCATTATTCTATTTTCCCTTTTTTTTTAGTTTTTTTTTTTTTACAATTTCATTGTGCACTCAAGTACAATTGTGAAAGAGAAAATTTTGCAAAGAAAATAGATAAAAGTGAAGTTGGTCATGAGAATTCTACGAGGAAAAAATTCTTCAATTCAAGTATCTATGTTTGATTGAAATGGACTTTTCAAGGTATGTAACATAGGCCAAGGTTCAAGGTTTTGAAAAAATGGATAAATAGGCCCAAAACATGTGTTTGAAGGTAATCAGACTAAGGATCATTTCACATTATGTGAAGGACTTGCTTTTAGGCATTCATCCTTTTTATTTCTTCAGTCATAACATCCAATCATCTTTTTTTCCCTCTTTTTTTTTCTTTTTTTTATATTGCTTCCACTTTTACTCTTTCTTGCATATTTCAACATTTGTTGGAATATGTTCAAAACTTTTAAAACTCAATTTGTTTGACATTTGCTCCTACAACTTAAGGCATTCTTCCTTTGTTGTTGAAGCATGACTTCATCAAATAGATTTTTTGTTTGTATTTTTCCCTTAATGTAAAAGGGTGATCCTTGATCAAGGTTCATTTAGAAAGAATTCACTAGGCTTAAAGGGGGTAACAAATGGACAAATTCTTATTTGTGAAAGGATGAAGAAAGATGACCATTTATCATCTCAAGCTTGGTCACTTGTGCTGAAGAGTGATTCTTTAAAAAACAAAAATTTTGTTTTTATCATATCTATTTTTTTATCATTTTTTTTGTTTTATTTTTTTTCACTTTCTCTTTTTGGGTTCATTTGAATATCTAGAATGCACGATGTAACCATTGACATTTTTTTAATTTTTTTCTTTTCTTCTTATTTTTACAACTCATATGAAAACCAATCTTTGTTCTATCTTGATAAGTCAACAAGGTTTATGTGACAATGGAAATCATGTTGAAAGGGTTTATTTAGGTCTTGATTGCGCACATCATCACGAAATTAGATAGTGGCATAAACTATGTAATCTCAAGGCAATTGAAAATCATGCTTTTCTATTAGTAAGTCCCTAGACCAAAAAAATGGTGTGTTATGTATTCATGGCTATCCAAATGACTTTTTATTTGAAGTAGAGCCTTGACACCTATCAAACCATTAGCATCTAGATAAAAAAAGCATCATATTTGTCTGATTTTCAAGGAACTCTGAAGTTTTTTTCCAAATTAATCATTTTAGTGTTTGTTGCCTTGATAAGAGGCATCACAAAGTTTAAACTTGTATCCTTTAGAGCCTTAAGGTTTTTCAAGTGATTTTGGGATGTGAAAAGGACATGAAAATATTTTATTTGGATAGATTCATAATAAAGACCACCAATTTTTTTGAGGCTTTTTATTACGAAAAGAGAAGAATTATATATATTTAAAAAAAAACTTGAGATAAAAAGGAAAAACATTCTCTCAATTGGCATTCAAATTCAAACTTCGATACAAGTCATGAAGTTTGTATACATGTCTAATATAGAAGTGAAAAAGGAAACAACACACCTTTTATTTTAAATCAAACCACCTCTTTGTAACATTGAATGAAGTATCCATTTCCCCATAAAAGTTGTAAAACCATTCTCCAATTTCTCATCTATCCATTTATCAAAATTATTCATATCAATGCTGTAACATTCTTGGTTCACCTCTTTTCCAATCAAAATAGAGAGCTTTTAATAACACGATGATCCTTCTTAGTTTCAAATTTTATTTTCCTAGTTTTAATGAGATTTCTAACCTTGTATTTCAGTGTGAGACAATTCTCTGTCGAATGGCCTTGATTTTCATTATGGTAATCACATTTTGCATTTGGATCATACCATTTTGGGTAAAGGGTTGAAGAGGTTCTAGACATACAGCTCCAAAAGTTGATTCTGGATAAGTTGGGGTAACAATTCTGTGTAAGATAAAGGAATAAAGTTGACATGATTCTTCCTTTTGTTACTTTGCTATCCTTTTTTGTTATTCTTGAAGGGATTTGATTGATTGACTAGTTAGGGTATAGGTGCAGGTGTTTGGAGGTGAAAGCTTGGTTGAACCCTTAATTGGCTTAGGTAAAGATTTAGTGAGACATTATTTATGGTAAGGTAATAAGAATGGTAAACTTGGTGAGGTTAATATAAGGCAAAACCACTATCTTGTTGCTACTTATAAGTTGCAGTTTGCACATATTCTTCTTTCTTGGATGCCCCATCTTTCTTTATATCTCTATTATCAAGTCTTCCACTCTTGATCGCATTCTTAATTATCTCCCCTAAAATTATCATGTCTATAAAATTTTTTGAGGTATTTCCAATCATCTTATCATAATAAGGTGCTCAAAGAGTGTTAACAAACACAACATTAATTTCTTCTTTTATGAGCAGTGGCTGAACTTGAGTAGTCGTATCTCTCCATCTTTGAGCATAATTTTTAAAGCTCTCAGTAGATTTTTTTCTCCATATTTTGCAATAACAGTTGATTTGGGGCCAAATCTACAATATGTTTAGATTGGGTTACAAATGCCTTAACCAATTCGTTCCATGAAATGATGCGAGTTTTATCTAACGGAGCATACCATTTAGCAGCAAACCTTGTAAGACTATCTTAGAATACATGGATCAAAAGCTTGTCATCACGAACATGGGCAACTATTTTCCTACAATACATAGTGACATTTAGTCCTATCATACTTCTCAAATTCTAGAATATTGAATTTGGCAGGAACAATCATATTTGGTACTAAACAAATCTTTCATGGATCCATAGATCCATAAAAATTTATTCCTTCAATAACTCAAAGCCTCTCTTCTATGATATCCATATTCTTTTGGGCACTTGAATTTTTTATTACTTCAAATGAACTTTCTTTCAATTTTTTTAGCTTTTTAGGATCATTAAGGATTTAGATTGGATCAGATTTATCTCCAGGAATAGTGTATCCTTGATACTATCACTTGTGTGGCTACTAAAGGTATTTTGAGATGAGAATATGCCTTAAAAAGTAGGTCTTGTTGTGATTATGTTCCTTAGGATACTTGGATTTGATATGAACCAAACCTAACAGGATTTGGGGAATCTTCGATTCTTTGAGTGTGGGCTTCCTCCATTTCTCTTTTTAAGATTTTTCAACATTCCCATTATCTGGGCCACGTATCCTTTCATTTCATCTTGAACTTTCTCAAATTTCTCAAATTGGCTATTTTGTTCTTGCTCTATGGGTATTAGATAAATGGCAACCATATTTTTTTGAAAACTTTTAACCATCAAGCCCTTGAATACATAGTTGTCTGTCTCATCATTATGGGCTATGAAATAGAATTAGATGTATTTGCTAGATGGTTTATTGGGAAACTTGTTCATCGAATGGATTGATAAGCACTAGGGTTTTGGGATGCATTGTTCATAACAAGAAAATAGTATGGGTTTGGGTTGATTTGTAGGTGTCAAATAGGAGCAGGTTTCATTTGGGCTACCAAAAAGGATTGTTAAAAGATAACTGGATAGGGATGTATATAGACACCCATCTGTGTCCAGGGTCAACTAAAGTTGATCTTTGTTCTTATATTATTATTTGCTATTATTACTAGTATTATTATAGCATAGTATAACATATTATTATTTATTACTATTATATTATATAATATTTATAGTATACTATGTAATTATTATTATTATTATTATTGTTGTTGTTGTTATATTTATTATTATCATTGTTATTACTATTATTATATTGTTATTTTATTATTATTATTATTATTATTATTTCTTTTCTTTCATTTTTCTTCCCTTTTTTGTTCAATTGGTGGCGATAATTTTGGAAATTGAAATTGAATCAAAGGATGTGCATGGTTAAAGATTTTTAATGCAAAATCAAATTGGGATAACTGTTGAAATCAATTGGAACCAAATCAAAAACCTAAGATTATGCTCAAGAAGAACCTAATCCTAAGATTTAGTCCTAGATTGGTTCTATCCATTTCTTAAAGATTGTCCAAGGACTGCCTATTAATTGGACAAGGCTACAAAGAACAAGAGACGGTTGATTTTGGTGAAAATTTTATGTTTGGAGTTCTAAAGAATTTTTAGGAACTAATTTTTTTGAAAATTTGATTTTTGGGTTTCTGGATTTGAAATTCTAGTTTGGGTTTCTAGTTGACGATTTGGAGTGGTGAGGCTTGAGGTTTCATGTTTTTAGGAAAAGTTTGAAAATTTGGGAAAAATCTGGAAAATTTAAAAATTTTTGGGTTTTTTCAGGAAAAACTAGGTTGAAAGTTTGAATGTTTGAAATTTTCGGTTGAATTTTTTGGCAAAATTTAAAGTTTTTAGTAGGATTCTGATGATTTTTCTAGAAATTGATGAATGTTTCCCGACTTTTGGTGGTGTTCTAAGGGAATTTTAGAAAGAGGTAAGAGAGAATTGGGGTTTAGAGAGAGAGAGAGTAGACAATTTTTTAGGAAAAAGGCTAGAAGTTGCCTTTTATATCGCCTCAACACGATGTCGTCCTGAGGATCCCAAATCCATGCACAGACCCGTTGACTTTTGTGTCGACTGACGCTTCAACCCACTTGATCGTAGATTTTTTTTTCTTTTTTTGTTTTATTTTCTTTTTATATTTATTTTATTTTCATTTTTTTACTGATTTCATTATTTATTTGTTTTCATTAAGTAATTTATTATTTGTTAAACATTTTGTAAAAATAAAAAATTTTCCTGTTTATCCTAATAAAAACAACAATAATAAAATCTTTTCAAATAAATTCATGAATCCTAACAAACTAACTATTGGAGAATTTTCATGGATTTAAATTTTATGGAATCCACCAAACTATTGGAAAATTTCATAAATTGGTTTCTAAAAAGAAATATTTTTATCCTACCAAACCATAGGAGGATTATTTCTTAAATTAAGTCTTACCAAACAATTTGAGATTTAATGAATTTCCTTTCTAAAAAAAATAAGCTAAAATTTTACAAACACTTTTACAATAAAATCTCACAAACTATTGAGAGATCTACTTCTAAGAATAACCTAACAAACTATTTAGAGACTTTATTAATTTTCTTGAATAAAATACTATAATAAATCCGATGATGGAGCTTTTTCAGGGTAGGATACTAGTCTCCATGAATAGTCCTGAGGTGAAAGAATTATCTTAAATTGCTATCAAACTATGGGGATAATTTTAAGACTAATTTTTAATATTAAATATTTTGATAAAGCATAAACATTTTAAGGCTTCGATAATTTGAAATCAAACTAATACCATCATTTGGATGAGTGTTATAGGGGTGGTATAACCTTCCTCACATGTAATTGTACTCTCGAACCTAAAATCTAGTTTCGTGGATCAAAATCGACTATTTGAAGATACCTAAGTTAATTTTGAGACTCATCTTTAAATGGGACAATTTGATTTGGTGGGCAATCACACCTAAACAAAAATATTAGCGGTGACTCCTCTAATCCATGTCTAGCGGTAGGTCCATAGATCTATACATTATGACTACTTGGTGACTCTACTAGGGAGATCCAGAGTCAAGCCAGTAAATGACTTCTTATTATCCAAGCCTTGCTTAATAAATTTGAGATTATTTTCTTTCTTTCCTATTTCTTTCATTTCATTGCTTATATTTTGTTTAGTTATTCATTTATATATATCTATTATTCATTTACATGTGCCTAACATAAACTCTCCACTCGAGCTCTACCCTTAGGAGGGAGTGAAGTACCTATGCCCTTGTGAGATTTCATATCTTCGTATAGGCCTACAAAACACTCTCACTCAAATTGAACCATTTTCGCTTGCAACCTATGATAGGCAAAGATCGGGATGCTTTATTAGTCTGTAATGGAAAATGATGTAAAGAACAATTATGAACCTTTAGAAATAATCCAAACCACATATAGTTAACTTTAAGAGCCTAACCATAGGTAGAGCCATGTCTTTCCACCCTTTATAGTTAATCCAAAATTTAGGGTCATCTTGCTATTCTATTTGCATTTTGATGTCTATTATGTATTTTCTTAACTAACTAGTTTTCTTATCTTCTTTCGCTGCTTTTTCTTTTGTGCATATTCATAAACATATATGCAAATTGGATATTGTTTCTACTTTAAAAATACTTTCAATGAAAGCTTTCATGGAACCCACAAAACATCAGGTTTGCACTTCATCTATATTTTTCAAATGTGATTTGCCCACAGTTATGAAGATAGAATTAAAAAAAGACAACATGAAAAAAGAGATTGTTTATTGCCTGGTTTTATCTCTACATTACCAAAGGAAGTTTGGGTGCTTCTCAAATAGAATGACTTAAAAAGCCTATAAGATATATGAAATAGTATGGCTCCTTCAAGGCAACAGGCTTTCTATCAGAAGTTCAAGCATATTACATATCTTCTATCAGTAAAAGTTGATAACTCGTTCCTTAAGGCAATGATACAGTTTTGAGATCCTTTCTATCATTGTTTCATCTTTAATGAGGTTGATCTGGTGCCAACCATAGAGGAGTATTCGACTTTAGTGGGTATGCATCTTTGGTCTCCAAACAGAGTATATGTGAAAAACCATAAATTAGGGAATTGCAAGAAGCTGGTTCATATTTTAAGAGTGGGAAAAGATCTTATAGATTCATACATTTGAGAAAGCAAAGAGCATAAGGGTATTCCATAAGAGATTCTCCAAGATTTCATTGTTAAACATCCAAATAATGATTAGGAAATAAGGGTATTTGCTTTAGACATATATGGAATGGTCATTTTTCCTAAAATCCTAGACCACATCGAGATAGAATTGCTGGATCTATTTGAATAGGTTGAAAAGGGATGTAACACTTTACTAGCTATATTGGCAGAAACTATCAGATTTTTTAGCTTCTGTAGACAGAATAGCAAAGCAAGTTTTATAGGTTGCATACCACTGTTGTATATATGGATGATGAGTCACTTTGAATGCGAGAAGTGTGATTTCTTCAAACTTTATTTTAACAGTTGAATTTTAGTTAAAAAATTTTGTCAAAGTAATTAGCCTAAAGTGAGGACCCAAAAAGAATAAAAGTGTATGCTGCAAAAGCTCTTAGCTTGTCAGGTAAAATGGTTAGCTCCGTGGATGAACCGAGAACCTATGTTGTATCAATATGGGGATGACATAGGGGTCCCACTCTTAGGTTTATGAGGGTCAACAAGTTATGCACCATTGATGGCAAGAAGACAACATAGAGCTAAACGGTTTATTCCTATGACATGTAGGCTTAGCCAATTTGACTGTTCTTATGGGGAGCCTAGAACATTTCTGAGGATTGTAGCATAATCAAGGCATGAAAAAAGCCTAAAAGGGTGAGCCCTAGATCATTTACTATAAAGCCACTCAAGGATATTTGATTTAGAGAGCCAAAAAGAGCCAAAAGATTGTACCTATGATCGTGGACCATTGTCAAATAACAAGTCATAATATGAGTAAGACACTTTTAGAGTCGAAACTTAGAAGGAAGGAACATGAAATGAAAAAAAGAAATTGAATCAAGAAATCCTAAAGCTTTAGGAAAAAAAGGAATAATGGAAAGGTAAAGCAAAAAAATTAGAAGCTTGAGTCCTCAAAATGTCCTAGAAATACAGTAAGACTCAAAAGGTTGTCAGAGAATAGAGTGATGCCCTCAAGGAGTTGTTATAGCTACAATAAGAACATAAGAGGTTGCACATAGAAGTGTAGGCCAAAGAAATAAACAACATAGATTTGGCTTCTAAAAATAAAAAGCTGAAAAGAGAATGTTCCCAAATGGAGGATGATTGTGTCGAAGCTTAGCATAAAAGGGAAATGCTTAGAGAATACATCCAAAAATTGAAATAAATGTTGAATGAGTAGAAGAATTACATATGACACTTACAGAAAAACATAAGGAATTGTCTTGTCAGGTGTAGTTCAGCAAAAGAGAAGGCTTGGAAAAAAAAGGTACATAGAGCATTTTACAGCCCAAATAGGCAAGATAGTGGTCAAACAAAAGAAATGGCAGAGGAGGCAAAGACATTGAGAGCTTTGGTTATGCTAACAAGAGAGTATGGACAACGACTACTAAATTTCATTGAAGAAGCCAATGACTAGTATGAGCAAGTCAAGCATTTTTATAGAGGAAAAATATTAGATTTGATCTAAAATAGACTCCTGTAGAATAAGTGAAAGTTCTTTTATGGAAATCTTTAAAAGGGCATATATTTTTTTTTCTTTTTCATGCATTGCATCACATTGATTCATTATCATTACATAATCACTGATTTTAAATTATAGTACTAAGGTATAAGAATAGCTACACATTCATACAACATTCAGGTTACAACAAAAGAAATGGAGTAGGATAATACAAATCATTTAAAAAAGATAAAAAGGCCCAGAGATACATGAAAAAAAATTAAGCAAAATTTTGAAAGCTTTGGAAAAAATAAATAAAGGGAAAGCAATAAAAGAAGATAGCTCACATGAAGGTACTGAATCATTGTATCCACCAGGTTTTGATCCATATCAAACTCAAACCTTTCCAAGCTTTTGGTCACAATAGACCATATTCCCAAACTATAATTACACGAAAATGCCCTATGTATCTAACTAAAAGAAGGTCCAGAGTTATAATAATCCTGTCTTAGTTGAGAAAGCCATTGAGCCCATCCAAACCCCTAATCTAGATGTGACAAAGAGAAAGAAAAGTTGCAAATGGTTATGCCCTTATAAGATTTTAAAAGAGATTAAGCCATGAGCATGATTAAGGAAAGGTTATGGGCATCAATTTCTATAAGGCTCTGTTTGGTACTAGATGTGGTGATCCCACCTAAATTCAAAGTATGAAAATTTAAGAAATACGATGGTACTAAGTGCCTTTTTACACATGTGACAATGTACTATCATAAGATGGGGCACATACTAGTAATGAGAAGCTAGTTATGCATGTTTTCTAGGATAGCTTAACTAGGTTGATGTAAGATAGTATATTCAGTTGGACAGGACTCACATAAAGCCATGAAAGGATCTAACTAGATCTTTTATCAATCAGTATTGCCACATTATTGATATAGCCCCTAACCACCTTTCTTTGTAAGGAATAGAAAAAAAAACATTTGAATCCTTTAAGCAATATGCCCAAAGGTGATAAGATGTCGTTACTCAGGTACAACCTTTCCCTAACAAAAAAAAAACTATACTGCTATTTGTAAGTACTTTAAAGTCATCATATTATGAAAAGATGATAGAGAATGTAATTAAAAATTTTATTGATATGGTGATTTTAGGAGAAATCATTGAAAATGTCATTCAAATTGGCAAATTGGAAGGGGAAGAGTCTTCTACTACTAAAAGAGCACCTAAGAAGAGAGAAAATAAGGCTCAACCTGTGAGTGTTGAAGGGTAATAATTTAAAAATTACCCTTGGTCAACTTATCCCATATATCACCACACTGTGAATCATACTTCAACTTTTTTTATGAGTTGACCACATGATCTTCTTAACTAACCACACAGAAATCCCTCATTCCCCTAACCAACATAATAAATGGTGCTCGAGAATTACGGACTTGGGAAACACCAACATTTAACCCCATTCCTATAAGCTATACTGAGCTATACCAAAAGCTCTACAAGAATCACCTAATTGTCCCTATTATGGCTAAACAGCTTAAACCTCTTTATCTCAAATAGTATAACTCCATCACCCACTATGGCTACCATTATGGAGTAGTAGGCCATTCCACTAAGAATTGTAATTCTTTAAAGCACAGGGTACAAAATCTAATTAAAGAAAGACTGATAAGCTTTGATACCAGTAGAAACTCAGCACCCAATGTCAGTGAAAATTTTCTACCTAATCATACAGTCAATGCCATGAATAAGGATAGAAGGCATATAAAAAGAAGAGTAGAGGAGCTTGCTAGCTATATGATGCCCTATACGAGGTGGGATTCATACAACTAGTGGCCCTATATCGTGGAAATCTATCCCAAACCAAAGATACAAGTATCATAGTGGGGTTTCGGGGCATTCCATTGAGACATGCTGATAGTTTCATGATGAGATGCAAAAATTAATGGATTCTTACTAGATAAAGTTATATAAGGAGTCAGAGGCTTTGAAAAATACAAAAATGGTTATGATGGACAAATGGGTACCAAAGTCAATTACCATCCACTGTAATAAAAAGTCAAAATCAGCTGAGAATAAATTTGTTCCCAAAATAGTAACCTTCAAGGTCTCAAGACCATTTCCCTATAAAGATGAGAGGACTGTACCGTAGAAATATAGTTATAGGGTAATAGTTCACAAGCAAGAAGGAGTTATGCCAAAATCTAAAGCTGCTAACATAACAGGTGTAAGGGGCATGATTAGAAGTGAAAAGTGTTAAACTCTGAAGACATTACAGAAAAAAAGATAAAAAATGGATTGAACTGAAGGTGATTTCAAATAAAGACATCCTAAAGTCTATGCTAAAAAAGAAGGCTAGTGAATTTTTTTAAGTTGGTGAAGCATAGTGAGTATTCTGTGGTAGAGCAATTAAACAAAATGCCATCTAAAATCTCTTTACAATCACTTTTTCTAAATTCAGAGCCACATCATAATACCTTGCTAAAGGTATTGAATCAAGCTTATGTGGCACATACGTGTCCATAGAATATGTGAATCACTTGGAAAGAAACTTAGTAGTACCACATCATATCTCTTTTAGTGATGATAAGATTTCGCTTGAAGGTAAAAGAAGCACCAAGGCTTTGGACATCATTGTTAAATGCAAAAACCATATAATAGCCAAAGTCCTTATTGATAATGGATCAACTATCACTATCATGCCCGTGTCTACTTTAACCAGATTACCCTTCGATAGGTTTCACATTCAAAGTAGTTATATTGTGGTTTGAACATTTGATAAGACTACATGTGAAATCTTGAGAGATATTGAATTGCCCATGCAGATTAGCCATGAGTTTTCAACATAAAATTCTAAGTCATGGATATTTCTCTATCCTACAGTTGCTTATTAAGAAGGCCATATATCACATGGTAGGTTCTGTCCCTTTCTCACTGCACCAAAAGATCAAATTTAATAGGGAAGAACAATTGGTGATTGTGGTTAGAGAGGAAGATTTGTTGGTAATTTAGCCCATAAATGCCCTATATGTAGAAGTTATAGAAGAGTCATTAGAGTGCTCTTATCGATCCTTTAAACCCATCAATGCAGTAGCTGAGAGGTTAAGTTCAGTAAGATTGTGATTAATCAAATGTAATAAGGGTTGAAACGTTGGATTTGGTTTGGGCAAAAATTTAGAAGAGATAAGGGAGTCATCAAATATTGAAGATAACAGTAGAAGAAAGGGTTTGGGTTATCAGATAAAAAAGCACTCGACAATAGCAGAGGATAAGAAGTAAACCAATGGTTATTTCTCATATGAACAAAACATTTATTCTTGGAGAATGTATGCACTCGAGAGCTAAGGATGACAAATGAGAAGAATCAAAATGGGAAGAAACTTTCACCAAGTTATCCATTCACATGGTAGGTGATGAAAGCCAAAATGAGAAAGCTTTGGTGTACTTATGCCCACTTGGCTACGAAATGAAGAATTAGAGTGTCATTCAAATGCCTAATTTTGTGGTTTTTTCTTGATGTAAATACAACTCTTGATTGCTTATGCCCAAAAGCATTAGGGTAATCTCTTATGTTTAGGCCATTTATTTTTCATTATTTCAATAAAAAGTAAAAGCACACATTTTGACTATTTATTCTATTCCATCCATTCTCTCATTAAAGCATCTTGCCAATATTTCCTATTTCAATAATTTTAGGTCCCCAAATAAATATAAAAGTAATCATGACAATGGTCTGGGATTTAATTTCAAAAACTCAATTAATATGGATGAACTCTAAATTGAAAAAGATTATGAAGAATACACTTTACCTTCAAATTTAATAAGATTGATTGAGGATAACAATAAATCTATCCAGCCTTATTAAAAAGTTATTAAGATGATTAATTCGGGTGATGCTAAGAACAAAAAAAAGGTCAAAGTTGGTACTTCACTCCCAACAATTAATTGACAATGATTAGAGGATTTGCTTTAAGAATTTGTATATGTGTTTGCCTGATCTTACTAAGATATGTCCGAGCTCAGCACTGAGATAGTAGAACATAGATTATCACTGAGGCCTGAATGCAAACCTATTCAGTAAAAGTTAAGAAGAATAAAATAAAAAATATTCTTGAAAATTAAATAGAAGGTAAGGAAATAATTTGATGCAGGCTTTTTGCAAGTGGCTAAGTATCTTGAATGTGTGGCTAATATAGTACATGTCCCCAAAAAGGATGAAAAAATACAAATGTGTGTAGAATATTGAGATCTAAATAAAGCTACTCTAAAGAATAATTTTTCTTTGCCTCATATAGATACATTAGTAGATAATATGGCTCAACATTCGGTGTTCTCTTTTATGGATGGATTCTTCAGCTATAATTAGATAAAAATGACCCAAGATGATATGAAAAAGACCACATTCATTACTATATAGGGAACTCTCTATTATAAGATCATGCGTTTTGGACTGAAAAATGTCGAGGTAACCTATCAAAAGGTTATGGTGACATTTTTCCATGATATGATGCATAAAAAGATTGAAGTATATGTTGATGACATGATTACAAAATCTAAAAAAAGAAAGGATCATGTAGCTAAGCTTAGAAAATTGTTTAAAAGGTTAAAAAAGTTTCAGCTCAAGTTGAATCCATCCCAAATTACGTTTGGAGTCAGGTTAAGAAAAATATTGGGGTTATAGTCAGTGAAAAAGAAATAGAAGTTAACTTGGACAAAATTCGGGCCATTCAAAACTTATCACCTCCAAGCACGCCAAAAGAGGTTTGAGGTTTCTTAGGTAGGTTAAACTACATCTCCTGATTCATTGCCTAATTCACCTTTAAGTGTGATCCTATCTTTAAGCTTCTTAGCTAGAATAATTTTAGTGAATGGAATGAGGAATGTCAAAAAACTTTTGATAGGGTTAAACAATACTTATCAACCTTCCAATTTTACTGCCATTAGTTTTGGGAAAGCCATTAATTTATACATAGTGGTGCATAAAAAATCGATGAGATGTGTGCTTGGACATAAGATGATTCTGGCAAAAAGGAAAAAGCTATCTACTATTTGAGTAAGAAGTATATAGAGTATGAGTCTAAATATTCATAATTAGATAAAGATGTGTTACACTTTGGCTTGGACAACTAAAAGGCTTAGGTAGTATATGCTTTACTATACGACTTAGCTTATAGCCAAACAAGAATTAAATACATCTTTGAGAAGCCATCATTATTAGAAAGAATTGCAAGATGGCAAGTGATGCTTTTAAAGTATGACATAGTTTATGTGAGCTAAAAAGTAATCAAAAGAAGTGTTATTGTCAAATTTCTTATAGATCGAGCCGCTGATGGTTATGAACCCCTGCAACTCAATTTTTCAGATGAAGAGTTAATGGCCGTTCAACAATAGAAGAAAATAATAAGGATGAAAAAACTTGGAAAATGTATTTCGACAAGGCTACTAATGCCATGAGGCATGGAATTAGAGTAGTTTTAATATCTACAACTGAACATTACTACCCGAAGATAGCAAGATTAAACTTCAATTGCACCAACAACGTAGCTAAATATGAGGCTTGTGTTATACGATTAGACATTGCTTTGGATAGAAAAATTAATACATTAAAGATGTTTGAAGAGTTAGCCTTGGTTATTTATCAACTAAAGGGTGAATGGGAGATAAAGGACTCAAAACTCATCCCTTATCATAAATACATCCTAGAGTTATGCAAACAATTCAAGATAGTCCAGTTTGAGCACTTATCTTGAAAAGAAAATCAGATCGTAGATGCTTTAGCTACCTTAGTTGCCATGGTGTGAATTGGTAATATTGCTAAAATTTAACTCATCGAATTAGATGTCAGGGATATGTCAATGTATTATGCCAATTTGAAGGAAAAAGAAAATGAAAATCTCTGGTATTATGACATTATGCAATATCTAAAGGACCAGCAGTATTCAGATCGAGCAACGGAGAATGATAAAAGGGTCTTGAGGATATTGTCTATGAGATTCCTTTTAGATAGGAAAGTTTTATATGTGAGAAGCAAAGACCAAGTGCTATTACATTGTATAGGTATTGTAGAAGCTAAGAAAATCATTGGTGAGGTGCATGATGGTGTATGTGGTGCACACACAAATAGACATCGATAACAAGACAGATTATATGAGCCAAATATTATTGGTTGATAATGGAGAGAGATACATTGATTATGCTCAAAAAAATCATAAATGCTAGATTTATGCCAATAAGATTCATGTTTCGCCCACTGTTTTGCATGTTATGGCATCACCTTGGCTATTTTCTATGTGGTGAATGGATGTCATTAGTCTCATCACTCCAAAGGCATCAAATGTGAACAAATTCATTTTTGTGATGATTGATTATTTCACTAAATGGGTCGAAACTACTTCTTTCACAACTGTAACTTGATCAGTAGTCTGTAAGTTCATCAAGAGAGAAATAATTTATAGATACAAACTTTTGAAAAAGATTATCTCAAATAATATAAAGAACCTGAATAATAAAATGATGCAAGAAATATATGCTCAATTTAAGATTAAGCACCATAATTCAGCTCCCTATTGCCCGAAGATGAATAGGGCAATAAAGGCTGCTAATAAGAATATCAAAAAGATTTTGAAAAAGATAACTAAAACATATAAAAACTACAATAAGCTACCTTTTGCTCTACATGCTTACTAAATATCCATACGCACCTCTATTAGGGCAACTCATTTTTCCTTGATTTATAAAATGAAAACTATATTGCTAGTAGAAGTAGAAATCTTATCCCTAAGAGTCCTAAGGGAACTGGGATTAGAAAAAGTGGAATAGGTCCAAGAACGTTAAGAACAATTAAACTTCATTGAAGAAAAGAGGTTAACAGCACTCTATCACAGCCAATTGTACCAAAAACAATGATAAGAGCCTATAACAAAAAGGTTCAACCTTGTCAATTTCGAAAATGTAAGCTAATATTGAAAAAACTTTTTTCAAGCTAGCATGACAATAGAGGGAAATGGACTTCAAATTGAGAAGAGCCATATGTTGTGAAATGAACTTTCTCGAGTGGAGCATTGACATTAGCTAAGATGGTTGAAGATGATCTCTCCAATCTTATAAATTCTGATGTTATGAAAAAATACTTTTCTTGAGCAAAAAAAAAAAAAGAGATTCAAGTTGAAAACTCGAAAGGGTGGCTTGAGCGAAGAAAAAAAAGAGTTCAAGTTGAAACTCAGAAGGGCAACTTGAACTAAATAGGGTTATCTAAGTTGAAAATCTGCAAAGATGACTTAGATAAATAGGATATGGCATTACTTGATAAGTGTACCAAAATTAATAGACTTTTGAGGAAATTTGATGTGTTAGGGCATTATATAGTTAAGTTTTTTTTTTAAGAAGTCTAAGTTTTGTTGTCATGTTTATCTGATTATTTATTTTAGGGTAATACTATCCCAAATAGCCATTTCTATGTACCTTGATCTATAAATTACTTCTTTCTAAATAAATAATATTCATCTTATATGTTTTTTTTCCTAGGCCATGCCTTGAATAGAAGAAGTGCATGACTTGAATATCTTATTTTGAAAATGAAATAACGATTAATAATTGAGCAATGTCATAAGAGATTGTGTATTTATTTGAGAGAATTGAAAGGAACAAGGGTCAAGGATAAAATCCTCAAAATAAGATAAAGTCATTGATTTTGGAAACTTCTCTGGGTACAAAGATAAGTGTTAATCTTGAACAATCAATGATGGTTTATCATCTCCTTGCGAGAAATATACAGAATAAAAAGAAAGCTATTGGAGCCTTAGTACCACAACTAATGTTACATTTTCATCTTAGATAGGACATACGTTTGCATCATTGCATTATCATGTATCATTTGTTTCTATTTCGGCTATGTCTAGATTGTTTTCTAAACTTGTAGTTCAATCTCAATTGTTTGACTTTGACTTGGTTTAAGTCAATTTTTCCAAACTTACTATTCAATCTCGATTGTTTGGCGTCGACTCAATCTAAGTTAGTTTTCTAAACTTGTGATTCAATCTCGATCATTCGATTTCAACTCTGTCCAAGTTGTTTTCCAGGCTTACGGTTCATTCCTGATCATTTGACCTTGACTCGATCTAGGTCAGTTTTTCAGACTTGTGGTTCAATTTCGGTCATTAGATTTTGGCTCCATCTTAATTGTTTTCCAAACTTACGGCTCAATCCTGATCATTTAACCTCGACTCGATCCAGCTCAGTTTTCTAGACTTGTGGTTCAATGTCGATCGTTCGATCTCAGCTTTGTCTAGATCGTTTTCTTGACTTGCCATTCAATCCTAGTTGTCTGATCTCGACTCAGTCCAGATCACCCTTCTAACTTGCAGCTTAATTGCAGTCATTTTCACTTATCGATTTCACTCTTATTTTTGGGAAATAGAGTGGATGTCTATGTCTTTGCATCATCCTTATCTAATAAAGATGTGTAAAGAGGAGCAACTATAGACATCCATCTGTGTCCAGTGTCAACTAAGGTTGATCTTTATTCTTATATTATTATTTGGTATTATTATAGCATAGTATAGCATATTATTATTTTATTACTATTATATTATATTATATTTATAGTATACTATGTTATTATTACTACTACTACTACTACTACTACTATTATTATTATCATCATCATCATTATTATCATCATTATCATCATCATCATGATCATCATCATGATCATCATCATCATCATTATTATTATTATTATTATTTTTATGATATTTATCATCATCATCATCATCATTATTATTATCATTCTAATTCTTATTTTTTATTTTGTTTTATTTTTCTTCCATTTCTTGTTCAATCGATGGCGATAATTTTGGAAACTGAAACTGAATTAAAAGATGTGCATGGTCAAAGATTTTTAATGCAAAATCAAATCATGGTAATTGTTGAAATCAATTGGAACCAAATAAAAAACCTAAGATTATGCTTGGGCAGAACCCAATCCCAGGATTCAATCTTGGATTGATTCTATCCATTTTCTAAAGATTCTCTTAAGGACTGTGTATAAATTGGATAAGGCTACAGAGAATAAGGCACAATTGATTTTGATGAGAAATTTGTGTTTAGAGTTTTAGAGATTTTTAGGTACTGATTTTTCTGAAATTTTGGTCTTTGAGGTTTTTGGATTCAAAATTCTAGTTTGGGTTTCTGGTTTATGATTTAGAGTGGTGAGGCTTAAGGTTTCAAATTTTTAGGAAAGTTTCAAAATTTGTTAAAAATCTGGAAAATCCAGAAAATTTTGGGTTTTTTTTGGAAAAACTAGGTTGAAGGTTTGAATGTTCAAAATTTTCGATTGAATTTTTTAGTGAAATTAAAAGTTTTTGGTGGGATTCCAATAATTTTTCCTAAAATCGATGAACTTTCCCAGTTTTTGATGGTATTCTTAGGAATTTTAAAAAGAGATAAGAAAGAATCAAGGTTTAGAGAGAGAGAAGGTAGACAATTTTTTATGAGAAAAGCTGAAAGTTGCCTTTTATATTGCCTCAACATGACGTCATCCTAAGGATCCCAAATTCGTGCGTAGATCCACTAATCAGCATGTCGACCTATGCTTTGACCCAACTCGATCATAGGTTTTTTTCTTTTTATTTTATTTTTTGATTTTATTTTCTTTTTATATTTATTTTATTTTCATTTTTTACTGAATTCATTATTTATTTATTTTTATTAAGTAATTTATTATTTGTTAAACATTTTGGAAAAATAAAAAATTTTCTTGTTTATCCTAAAAAAAACAACAACAATAATAAAATCTTTTCAAATAAATTCATGAATCCTACTAAATTATTGGAGAATTTTTATGGATTTAAATTTTAAGCAATCCACCAAACTATTAGGAGATTTAATGAATTTTTTTTTAAAAAAATAAACTAAAATTTTACAAACACTTTTATAATAAAATCTCACCAAATTATTAGAAGATTTGCCTTGAAGTAAGTCTTACCAAACTATTGAAAAACTTTACTAATTTTTTAAATAAAATACTATAATAAATCATACGTCGGAGTTTTTTTAAGGTGGGACACTAGTCTCCATGAATACTCCTGAGGTTAGTGAATTATCTTAAATTGCTACCAAATTATTGGGGTAATTTAAGACTAAAATCTAATGTTAAATATTTTGGTAAAGCATAAACATTTTAAGGCTTGGATAATTTGAAATCAAATTGGTACCATCCTTTGGATGGGCGTTGTAGGGGTGCTATAACCTTCTTCACACGTAACCATACTCCCAAACCTAAAATCTAGCTTCATGGATCGAAATCAACTATTTGAAGATACCTAAGTCAATCTTGAGACTCATCTTTAAATAGGATAGATTCGATTAAATGGCTAATCACACCTAAATAAAAAGATTGGTGGTGACTCTTCTAATTCATGTCTAGCGATAAATCTACGAATCTATACATTATGATATGTAGATTTAGATATGAACCAATTTATGGAGTCTGGATGAAGTTAGAAGACCTTATCTCTTTTGCTTCTTTGCTGACTTGGTCTTTTCTTGGGCCATCAGATGAATTGGTAGCACTAGTATTATGAGAAGCTTTTTTATCCTAACCTAGTGTTTCTTTGATGCATGAACAAATTGGGTGTGATGACGCTTCTTGAGAATCGACCGTTTCAAGCTTTTCCACCAACTTGGTAAGTCGCATTTTTATTTCTCATATGTCATGACCAAATTTTTCTTCGTTGAGTTTCAAGGCCCGTATCCGTGCTTCTAATTGATCTTCCATGTCTTTTGAATTACTAACACAGATAAAGCCAAAGATTTCTATATTATGCAATGACATGATGAATGAATGATGATGATCTATGAATGAATGACATGCATGAAATGAATGAAAATAAAAGAACAAACAAACAAATAAATAAATACAAACCTATTGATGTTGATATGATTTATGCAAAGAGGGAAACAAGAGTTAGCAAGCAATATAAATAACAAAAAAGACAAAACAAGTTAGAGCACAACATATGTAAAACAACATGTATGTGACCTAAATTCAGGTTATTTCTATAAAAAGAAAGAACATGGCTCTATCCTGAAGTTGGACCCCTAAGCTTTATTTAAGGTTTGATATAGGTTAAAAAGTTCCCAAATTGTTCTTTACTATCATCCATGCTGGACTAGTAAGCCACTTTGATCCTCACCCTTAATAGGCTTCAAACAGAAATCACCTCATGAGAGCATAGGTACTTTACTTTCTCTTATAAGGGATAGAGTCCAGGTATAGAGCTCATGCATAAAGTACAACATGTCACCATATGTGCAAAGATTTCCTAAGTTATTAAGACTAATATATACAGATAAATAAAATGCATGTGAAATTTCTTTTTTGGTTTTCAATTTGTTTTTTACTTTTTATTTTTGATTGCTTTTTGTTTTTTAGTGAAAAGGTATCAAAATCTAGGAACTTAAAATTAAATATCAATTAAGACTGTTTAAAAAAAAATTAAGGATAATACATAGTTAATTTTGACCCGATTCTAAAAAAAATGCATTCTTAGTGGAGTCGTCAAACTGTCGTAACAGTTTTGTGGCCATTCGATGAATTTGGAAATGAAATAAAAAATGAAAAATAACAAAGTCACAACCAATCTTTTTTGGTTATGTGCAATTTGCCACCTATTAAAACGTATCATTTTAATAAAATTTTAAAATTAATTAAAATTTATTAAAAAAATAATTTTAGGGTCTGCAAAGTAGTCTGGGTCTAGGAGTCGGTTATGCGTAGAGAAAGGTTAGCACTCCCATAGCTCTCGTTTAGAACGATACCAGTTAATTATATGCTAGCCATTAATCTTGACAAAAAAGTCTAATTTCGGTGTTTAGAAAGTAATTTCCTTAACTTCTTTGTTTATTGTAGTTTTGGTTTTTCCTTTTATCTTTATTCCATATCTATTGTTCCATTTTTATTCAAGAAAAATAAATTAGAACCTTTTTATTGAAACAATTCTTAAAATGTTTCAGTATATTAGTAACATTAGAAAAACTCTTTCTCATCTTAAGATTTCTTAGGCACCGCTTATCGGAATACCTTAGAATCCCATCCTCGGAGGCTTAGATTTACTTTTTGTAAAAAATTATGTGGTGCATACAATGTAAATGCTTATATATTGTTGCACACATTTTATTTTCTTCTTTAGAAATTTAATTGACTTTTTCTTTTTTTATTTAAATTTTTGAAGGAAAGAGGAATTTTTATCGTATTAAAAATTTTTTATAAATATTCAAATACATTGGTAATATTTAAAAAAAATTTCTCACCTAGAGATTTCCTAAAGCATCACTACTCAGAATACTTTTAGAATCCTATTATCGAATAAAATTTTCTTTTTTCTTATTTTTTATTAATTTTTTTATTTTTACTATTTTTTATTTTTAATTTTAGAAATTCATCAAAGGTTAGGTATCATAGTCATTAATTATTAATTATTATTTTTTATCATTACTTTATAAAGTTTATTCCAAATTTTAACAAAATTATAAAAAATTTTAATTATCTATTTCATTATTTATTTATTTTATTTTTATTAATTATTATTAAAATAACAAAAATTTATTCTAGTAAATTTAAACATTTTAACAAGCATAAATACTAATAATAAATTTTAAAATAATAAAAATAATATTCAAAAAATAAAAAAAAAATATTTTTTTACCTGAACCGGACCATTGTTGTCGGTCTGGGCAGGTTGGTCAGTTGCAGACTGGACTGACCAATAGTTCAACTAGACCGATCATGGCTGAAGGGTACTAGGTCAAAAAGTTGGGTGCATGGACCCTGGGTCGGGTCTCAGGTCGACATGCAAGTCCTCTAAGTCCTAAACGATGTCATTTTGGTCTTGGCAGCAACTATAAAAACCTAATTTTTTAAAATTTATTTTCCTTCTTCTCTCTCCCTCGCTGCCTTTCTCTCATAAACTTTCTCTCTCTAACTCCAGATGGTTGTTGTTTCTCCCAAAATCTGGCATTGGCATGCCATGTCATTTGCCAATCGCTGTTGTTGTTTGTCGGTCATTGTCGAAAAATCCAAAAACTTCAAAAAACATTTCCCTCAACTCTCTAAACATAAATCTAAGCCTAGTTTTGAGAGAAACGGCCTTAAACTGCATAGATTGAGGCCTAAAGTTAAGGCCAAAATTTTTTTTTTATGTCTTTTTTAGGGCACTAAGATCCCCCCTACCAGGGATTAAGTGTCTTTGTGTTTGTGTTTTTTTATTTTTTTTGTTTGGTATTCTCGAGTTTTTTTGACAAAGATTTTCTTAGATCTAATAGGATTCTTTGATTAGATTTTTTTTGCAAGGTTTTTCTCGATGGCTTCCTCTCTTTTTTTGTCTCCCTTTTTTTCTTTCTATTTTTTTGTGGCTCTATAAAAAAAGCCAAAAGAAGAATAAAATCCTAAATTTTTTAGGATTTCTTTCACCGCCTAAAATTAGGCTAGCTGTCAGGGTGGCTGCCGATAACTTTCAGGGCGGACGACAGCTATGCTGCTGGCAACTAGTAGATCAGAAAAGAAAAGAAAAAGAAAAAGAAAAAAAAGAAAAGAAAATTAAATAAGTAAATAAATAATAATATTTAGATTAGTAGATACCGGATAAAACAGGTATCTACCAACCCGGTATCTACAACCGTTAGTTAGATGAGCTCGTTTGGATGAAATAAGTTAATTAATTGACACTTCTAAAGGCTTGTCTAAGGTTTGGACTATCTGTTTCTCAATTTTCATTGTCATGTTGCATTTTGGTACGTTTTGATTTGGCTACTTTTAATGATACTTATTTAATTATGGATAAACGGTTGGTTATTTCTTAATACTTTTAAAATTTTTGTACTTTATTTTTCTAATTTAATTTTAAGTGGAACTTTCTATTTTTTAATATGAATATACCTAATCTTATATGTTTAATTTGAGCTAATTTCTTATGTTTAAACCTATGGATGAGGCTTTTACCGAGTTTGTTTGTCTTTTTTAATATATATATATATATATATATATATATAGATTTTAGTATGAATTTGTCACCAGTGGCGAAGGAACATGGACTTGATCGAGTAGTAGAAAAGTGACTCCATGTAGGCTATAAATAAGATAAAAAAAAAAAATTGGCTATTTCATATTAGGCAGGAAGAAGTTTGATTCAGCTTATTAAGGATATTGCAGCTAGTTTTACGGTTTGTTCTTTACTCATACCAGCAGGGAAGCTAATAAACATGCTCATGAGTTAGCAAGAGTAGAAAATTCAGGCAGAGGAAAGCAGGATTTGGAGAGGATATTTTCCTACTTTCCTTTGTAATCCTAATTGATTTGATTAGTAATGAATTGCTATTTAAAATAAAAATTAATAAGGCACGTAGTTAAAAATTTTATTATCAATATATAAAAAAAAAAAACCACTGAAATAATTTCAAGACTATTTAAGTTGATGCTGTTCTGTGTGCTTAAGGAAGCAGTTAAATTGAAAGTAAAAAGATTTTACCACTGTTGTCATGTGAAAGCTTGATCAAAGAAATAACCAACCTTACCGAAACCATTACCCATCAAGTGTGAATACCCAAGATCTTATTCCTATATGTTGAATTCGCCCTGATTTTAAATTCGTTTTTTCTTTTGTTAGTTTATTCGATATTGCATTGCAGGCCCGTAATGCTCTTTGTTTTTCTTATCATATTAGTTTTGCATGTCTTAATCTGTTCGCTCTGAACTTTTAGTTAATTTAATTTATAGATCATTTTGTAAGTACAAGAATATTTTATATGCACTCTTTTATTTTTCTTTTTTAATTTGTTTGGTAGCTGATTTTAAATTTTATTATTGGATTTTTATTTTCTCTTCATGCAATATCTTCAAGTTCATAATTTATGAAATTTTTTATGAAATTATAAATTCGAGTTATATATAAATAAGTATTATATTTATATATAAAAATGTCATTAAATAATTAAACAAATAAATTAATTAACTAAAATATCATTTGATAAATGTAACATAAAGTTAAATCCAATCAATACATAATGAGATTTAAATTTAAAATTTTAAAATTTTAAACTCTTTTTTTATCACTAAATTAAAACCTTATTCCCATAATTTATGAACTTTGGAAGATATGAACTTTGCAAATGGATCTAGTGAAACAACAACAAAAAAAAAAAAAAAAAGGCATCATGATTTAGAAATATAGGGACATGATCCCTAAAATATACACACGTGATTATGTAAGTAAATGTGTGAGTAAATAAACATAGACCTTTGATTAGTGTATTTAAGATTATTAAAATTAAAAATCAAACAATCTACCAATAAATCATATAATTATTGGTAATTCACGTTCTCCAAAACAGTTGGAGCAGACTGAAAGGATTTTGATTTGCTGCATTAGTATCTGCTCTATCTAGGAATAAAGCTCTAAAATATGCCACACATATCACCGGCTACAAACTTGTCCTAAAGGTTAAGTGCTTGACATTTAATCCCTTTGGGCAGAGTTCGAAAGCTGGTAAAGAAAGAAACCAAGAAAAAAAAATAATAAATCACCCAAAAGAGGTATTCTAAAATACCTTCTTTTTTTTTTTCTTTTTCATTATGCACGCAAAATCATTCGATTTGTGTGGCATTTTTTTAGTAAACGTTTACTTAATGTATTAATTGGCTCAACATATAGTATTATGCACTTAAAATGATTCAATTTATATATTTTCCTCTCTTTTATTTTAGGAGACATCTCAATAGTTAGAACTTAAAATATTAATTTGGAGGTTTTAAATTTAAATCATATGTAAAGTATTATACACATAAAATAATTCAATTCATATATTTTTCTCTTTTATTTTTAAGAGACATCTCGATAGTTAAAATTTAAAATATTAATGTGAAGGTTTGAAATTTAAATCATATGTTAAGTAGAATGAAATTTTAGGAATTTGAGAAAATTTTTGCCCTTTATATTACTCAAAATCATATATATGTACAAAATTCCTTTTCCTCTATTTTAATGCAAGAGCTGTTTTCATCAATTTAGGTTCAAAATTTTAGGTTTTTTAAATCACATTTTCTCCACAAAAGAAAAACCTATTATAGGATAATGTTTATGTCACTTATTCATTTCACCGTTGTCGTAACGGTTTTGTGATTATCTGACGAATTTGAAAACGAAATAAAAATGAAAAATAACGGAATCGTCACCAATATTTTTTGACTAGGTACAATTGATCATCTATTAAAACATATCATTTTAATAAAATTTTAAAATTAATTAGATTTATTAAAAAGATAATTTTATGATCTATGAAATAGTATGAGTTCGAAAGTCGGTTACACATAAGAAAAGGAAAGCACCCCTACAGCGCCCGTTTAGAACAATACAAATTAATTACATGTTATCCATTAATCTTGACAAAAATAATCTTAATTTTGGTGTTTAGAAAGTAATTTCCTTTACTTTCTCTATTTATAGTAGTTTTGGTTTTTCCTTTTATCTTTATTCCTTATTTATTGTTTCATTTTTATTCAAGAAAAATAAATTAGAACTTTTTTATTGAAACAATTCTTAAAATATTTCAGTACGTTAATAATATCGAAGAACTTTTTATCATCCAGGGATATCTTAGGCATTACTTTTTAGAATACGTTAAAATATTATTTTCGGAGGCTCAGATTTACTTTTTGTAAAAAATTATGTCGTATATGCAATGCAAAATGCTTATATGTTGATGCACACATTTTATTTTTTTAAAAAAAATTTATTAATTTATCAATTTTTTATTTAAATTTTTGAAGAAAAAAGGAATTTTTATCGTGTTGAAGATTTTCTATAAATATCCCAATACACTGTTACTATTAAAAAAAAATTTCACCTAAAGATTTTGTAAAACATCACTACTCGGAATACTTTTAGAATCTTGTCATCGAATAAAATTTCCTCTTTTCTTATTTTTTTATCAATTTTTTTATTTTTACTAACTTTTATTTTTAATTTTGGAAATTCATCAAAGGTTAGGTACCATAGTCATTAATTATTAATTTTTATTCTTTTTATCATTACTTTATAAAGTTTATTCCAAATTTTACCAAAATTATCAAAAAATTTAACTATGTATTTTAGTATTTATTTATTTTGTTTTTATTAATTATTATTAAAACAATAAAAATTTATTCTAGTCAATTTAAACATTTTAAGAATCATAAATACTAATAATAAAATTTAAAATAATAAAAATAATTCAAAAAATCCAAAATTTTTTTTTTTTTAAATCGAATAGATCAATGGCCCAATCAACATCGGTCAGTGGTTTAACTAGACTAATCAACGGTTAAGTGGTGTCGAGTCACTGATCAAGTCCATGAATCCCGAGTCTAGTCTCTAGTCAATGCGCAAATTTTTTAGGTCCTAAACTATGTCGTTTTGGTCTTGGCTACAACTATAAAAGCCTAAATTTTTTTAATTCATTTTCCTTCTTCCCTCTCACTCTTTACCTCTCTATCTCTCAGATTCTCTCTAACTCCAGCCAACCATCACTGCTCCTAGAATCTAGCACCAATATGCTATGTTATCCACTTATCACCGTCGTCGTCCATTGGTAGTCATCGCCGTCCGTTGGTAACCGATCGTTGAAAAACCTAAAAACTTTACAAAACCTTTCCCTCAACCCCTTAAACATAAATTTGAGTCTAGTTTTATGAAAAGTGACCTTGAACTGCGTAGATCAAGGCTCAAAGTTACAGCCAAAATGTTTTTTTTTTCATTTTGTTTTAAAGATGCTGAGATCCCAACATAGGGGTTGAGTTTCTTCGTGTTTGTGTTTTTTTATTTTTTTTGTTTGGTATTCTTGGATTTTTTTATAGAGATTTTCTTAGATCTGGCAAGATTCTTTGATTTAGTTTTTTATTTTTTTATAGGTTTTTTTTTATGGCTTTCTCTTTTTTTCTATCCCCTTTTTTTCTCTTTTTGTTTTTTGTGGCTTTATAAATAGAGCCATAAAAAGAATAAAATCCCAAATTTTTTAGGATTTTCATTTGTCACCTAGAATTCGGTTGGCTATTAAGGCTACTACCAATGACTATCAAGGTAACTAGCAGATCAAAAAAGAAGAGAAAAAGAAAAAGAAAAAAATTAAATAAATAAATAATATTATTTAGATTAATATATAGTGGATAAAATGGATACCTATAACTACCCTTTTATGCCTATTTTTTAGAATCAGGAACAAGGCAAAGACCAAAAAACAACCATTTTGTTCCGATAAACACATACAAAACATTGAACACAAAGTTTTTCTCTTTTTTTTTTTTGAATATTTGAAAGGTTCCCCTAAGTAGAGGCTCAACGAAAATAAATTAAACCATCAAAAAATAACTTCAAATATCACTATCGAAGGATAAATGATCTTGGATATCGAAACCGAGAAGATGCAAAGGCTTCAAATATCGCCAACGAAAACTCAAATATCTCTATCAAGAAAATGCAATTCAAGCTTTAACACTTGGATACCACTGCCGAGAAAATACAATTCCAGTTTTAACACTCGGATATCAATACCGAGAAGATACAATGACTTTTAATACTTGATATTATCATTGAGAAAATGCAAATAATTTTTAACAATTAGATATCACCACTAAAGGACAAATGATTTTTATCACTTAAATATCACCATTGAGAAAATGCAAATGACTTCAGATATCACCATCGAAAGAAACTTAAATATCATCATAAAAAAAATAAAAATGTAGAGAAAGAATGCAAATTCAAACTTTAAACTCAGATATCACCACCGAATGATTTTGAAAATGTTTTGGATATCACCACTAAGAAAATGAAATTCATACTTTAATACTCGGATATCACCATCGAAAAAATGCAAATGTAGAGAAAGAATACAAATTCAAACTCTAAACTTGAATATTACCATCGAGTAATTTTGAAAATATCTTCGATATCACCACCAAGAAAATAAAATTCATACTTTAATATTCAAATATCACCACCGAGAAAATGTAATTCCATACTTTAATACTCGGATATCACCTCTAAATACTTTGAAAATAATTTATCACAATATTTTTTTTATTAGTGTTGATCTCACTGGGTTAACAACTTTCTTGCTAGCTAGACTGAGCTTAAAGCTCTTATCTTGTGCCATCTCATTGAAAATTTTAAAAGTTCTTAATCTTTCGAATATGTTTTTACTCTTTTCTTTTTTTTTCCTCTTTAATGTTTCCAAAATTAACGAACACCACTATGATGCAAATGTCTTCTCTTAAAATGATGATGCAAATGAAATGCAAATGTCTTTTTCAAAAATACCAATGCATACATTCCTATCAATGATCAACAAGCTAATGAAACAAATGAAAAGTCAAAAGATTCAAAGGCTTAAAAAATTTTTTTTTTAAAAAACCAAGACAAGGTATGCAACTACACAAAATCTTCTTTTCTTAAATTTTCCAAAGTTCTTTTCCTTTCAATCCTGAATCTTTCATCTAATTTCAATTCCAAATCCTTTCTTTGCTGCTTATTTTTCATCAATTTCTACTTTCTTCCTTCACAATTTGGATTTCTTGACTTTTTTTTCCATTGTTTTCATCTTCAAATCAAATATGCATATGACCAACTCAAACTTGATGAAAGGGAATTGAAGAAAATAAGTCATCAAACAATGGTGAAACTAAATTGATTAAACATACTTTTGGATTAAAAAGTGTTTCCTATGTGCCACTTATTTTCCTCAAAGTTTTTTTTTTCAAAATTTTATTTTCCTTCCCTAAAAACATTTTATTTTAATGACAAAATTCTTACAAAAAATTGCCTTAGTCAACCTTTATGAAACAATGTGATTCTTAAGTCTCTAAAAAAAAATAGTGATTATTATTATGCACATTTTTTAACAGAATGGCAATTCCATCTTTTCAAATGGCTTGGATGATTAATTGTCAAATTAAGGTCTACATTATTAAAAAGGATCTCAACACTTGTTATGGAAAATTGAATTTTTATCTAAGCTCAATAATAAATTTTTGTGGAAGGTTTTTTTGTGGTTAAATCAGATTTGACGTCCTTTTCGGTATCACAATGTAGTATTTTAATAGATGTCAAAACTAGCTATGGTAAATTTAAGATCATACTGGGAAAGATTTTCTATAATAACCTTTGCACACATCTCAATCATTGGTTGTAATAAGTTTTCATGTTGCAATCTCATTCTCACTTTAAATTGCCCATTTTTGGGTTTTCACCCTAGAGCTTCATTTTTTCATTTTTCCCTTTTTTTGGGTTTTTTTTTAAATGATTTCATTGTGAACACAAGTACTCTTGTGAAAGAGAAAATTTTGTAAAGAAAATAGACAAAAGTGAAGTTGTAATGAGAATTGTACAAGGAAAAAATTCTTCAATTCAAGTATCTATGTTTGATCAAAATGGACTTTTCAAGGTATTAACATAGGCCAGGGTTTGATGTTTTGAAGGAATGGATAAATATGCCCAAAACATGTGTTTAAAGGTGATTAAACCAAGGATCATTTCACATCATGCGAAGGACTTGCTTTTAGGCATTCATCATTTTTATTTCTTCAATCGTAACATCCAATCATCTTTTTTTTCCCTCTTTTTTGTCTTTTTTTTATATTGCTTCCATTTTTGCACTTTCTTGCATATTTCAACATTTTTTGGATTATGTTCAAAACTTCTAAAACTCAATTTGTTGGACATTTGCTCCTTCAACTTAAGGCATTCTTCATTTGTTGTCGAAGCATGACTTCATCAAATAGATTTTTTTTTGTAGTTTTCACTTAATGTAAAGGGTGATCCTTGAATCAAGGTTCATTTAGAAAGAATTCACTAGGCTCAAAGGGGTAACAAATAGATAATTTCTTATTTGTGAAAGGATGAAGAAAAATGACCATTTGTCATCTTAAGCATGAAGAAAAATGACTTTTTGTTTAAAGCATAGCCTTGACACCTATCAAATCACCAACGTCTTAATAAAAAAGCATCATATTTATTTTATTTTCAAGGAACTCAAAAGTTTTTTTTTTCAAATTAATCATTTCGATATTTGTTACCTTAACAAAAGACATCACTAAGTTCAAACTTGTATCTTTTAGAGCATTAAGGTTTTTCAAGTGATTTTGGGATGCGAAAAAGTCATGAAAATATTTTATTCAAATAGATTCATAATAAAGACCACCAATTTTTTTGAGACTTTTTGTTATGAAAAGAAAAGAATTATATATATTTAAAAAAAAACTTAAGACAAAAAGGAAAAACATTCTCTCAATTGGCATTCAAATTCAAACTTTGATACAAGTCATGAAGTTCATATATGCGTCTAATATAGAAGTGAAAAAGGAAACAAAAAGGTCATACTTTTTATTTAAATTAATCCACTTTTTTGCAACATTGAACAAAGTGTTCATTTCCTTATAAAAGCCATAGAACCATTCTCTAATTTTTTATCTATCCAATGCATCAAAATTATTCATATCAATGCTTTAACACTCTTGGTTCACCTTTTTTCCAATATATCAAAATAAAGAGCTTTTAGCAACATGATGATCCTTTTTAGTTTCAAATTTTATTTTCCTAGGTTTGATAAGATCTCCAACTTTTTATTTTAGTATAGGACAATTCTCTTTCGAGTGGCCATGATTTCCATTATGGTAATCACATTCTGCATTAGGTTCATACCATTTTAAATAAGGGGGTTAAAGAGGTTCTAGATGCACAGGCTCCAAAAGTTGATTCTAGATAAGTTAGGGTAACAATTCTATATAAGATATAAGAATAAAGTTGACACAATTCTTTCTTTTGTTACTTTGCTATCCATTTTTGTTATTCATGAAAAGATTTGATTGATTGACTGGTTGGGGTATAGGTGCAGGTGTTTGGAGGTGAAAGCTTGGTTGAACCCCTAATTGGTTCGGGTAAAGATTTAGTGAGACATTATTTATGGTAGGGCAATAAGGGTGGCAAACTGGGTAAAGATAATACAGGGCAAAACTGTTGTCTTGTTGCTACTTATGAGTTACAGTTTGCACATCTTCTTCTTTTTTAGATACCCTATCTTTCTTTATATCTCTACTATCAAGTCTTTCACTCTTGATTGTATTCTCAATTATCTCCCCTAAATTATCATGTCCATAAAATTCTTGAAGGTATTTCCAATCATCATGTCATAATAAGGTGCTCAAAGAGTGTTAACAAACAAAACAGTAATTTTTTCCTTTGTGAGCGATGGCTGAACTTAAGCGCTCGTATCTCTCCATTTTTGAGTATATTCTTTAAAGCTCTCAGTAGTTTTTTTCTTCATATTTTGCAATGATAGGCGATCTAGGACTAAATCTACAATATGTTTGGATTGGGTTACAAATGCCCTATCTAGTTCATTCAACAAAATGATGTGAGTTCTGTCTAACTGGTATATCATCTAGCAATAGACCTTTCAAGAGCTTGTCATCATGAAATGGGCAACTATTTTCCTACAATACATAGTGACATGGGTCATTGGACATTTAGTCCCATCATACATCTCGAATTCTAGGATCTTGAATTTTGCAAGACCAATCATATTTGGTACTAAACAAAGCTCCAGTAGATCCATACATCTATAAAAATTTATTCTCTCAATAACTTAAAGCCTCTCTTTTATGATATCCATATTCTTTTGGGCACTTGAATTTTCTATTACTTCAAATGAACTTTCTTTTAATTTTTCTAGCTTTTCAGGATCGTTAGGGATTTAGATTGGATCAGATTTATCTCCAAGAATAATGTATCCTTGAGACTATCCTTGTGTGGCTATTAAAGATATTCTAAGATGAGAATATGCCCCAAAAAGTAGGTATTGTTGTGATTATGTTCCTTAGGATACTTGGATTTGATGTGAACCAAACCCAACAACATTTGATGAATCTTCGATTCTTTGAGTGTGGGCTTCCTCTGTTTCTCTATTAAGATTTTTCAACATTCCCATTATTTGGGCCAGTTATTTTGTTCTTGCTCCATGGGTATCAGATAAGTGGCAACCATATTTCTTTGAAACTTTTAACGATCAAGCCCTTGAATACATAATTGTTTATCTCTTCATTATGGGCCATGAAATAGAATTAGGTGTATTTGTTGGATGGTTTATTAGGAAACTTATCTGTCGGATGGACTGATAAGCAATAGGGTTTGGGGATGTATTGTTCATAACTAGAAAATAGTATGGGTTTGGGTTAATTTGTGGGGGTCAAATGGGTGTAGGTTTTGTTTGGGCTGCCAAAAAAGATTATTAAGGGATAACTGGATGGGGATATATGCAAACACCCATCTATGTCTAGGGTCAACTAAGGTTGATCTTCGTTCTTATATTATTATTTGCTATTATTACTAGTATTATTATAGCATAGTATAACATATTATTATTTTATTACTATTATATTATATTATATTTATAGTATACTATGTTATTGCTATTATTATTCTTATTATTATTATTATTATTATTATATTATTGTTATTATTGTTATATTTATTATAATTATTATCATTATTACTATTATTATTTTAATTTTTATTTTTTTCCCTTTCTTGTTCAATCGATGGCAATAATTTTAAAAATTGAAACTGAATCAAAGGATGTGCATGGTTAAAGATTTTTAATGCAAACTTAAATCGGGGTAACTATTGAAATCAATTGGAACGAAATCAGAGACCTAAAATTACGCTCGAGGAGAACCCAATCCCAAGATTTAGTATTGGATTGGTTTTATCCATTCAATAAAGATTCTCTTAAGGACTGCCTATAAATTAGACAAGGCTATAGAGAATAAGACACGGTCGATTTTGGTGAGAAATTTGTGTTTGGGGTTCTAGCAAATTTTTGGGTATTGATTTTTTTGAAATTTTGGTTTTTGGGGTTTCTGGATTTGAAATTTTGGTTTGGGTTTCTGGTTTATGATTTGGAGTGGCGAGGCTTAAGGTTTTCAGATTTTTGCGAAAAGTTTGAAATTTTAGGAAAAATCTAGAAAATCTAGAAATTTATGGGGTTTTTGGAAAAACTGGTTTAAAGGTTTGAATGTTTGAAAGTTTTAGTGGGATTCCGACAATTTTTCTAGAAACTGGTGAACTTTCCCAATTTTCAGTGGTGTTCTTAGGGAATTTTATAGAAAGGTAAGAGAGAATTGGGGTTTAGAGAGAGAGGCAGCTAGTTTCTAAGGAGAAAGGCTGGAAGTTGCCTTTTATATCTCCTCAACATGACATCGTCCTAAAGATCCCAAATCTGTGCACAGACTCGCTGACCCTCTTGTTGACCCAGTGCTTCAACCTGACCCCATCATAGGTTTTTTTTTTTTTTTTATTTTATTTTTTGATTTGATTTGATTTTTATATATATTTTATTTTCATTTTTTATTGATTTCATTATTTATTTATTTTCATTAAGTAATTTATTATTTGTTAAACATTTTGTAAAAATAAAAAATTTTCTTGTTTATCCTAAAAAAAAAAAAACAATAATAATAAAAAATTTTCAAATAAATTCATGTTTCCTACCAAACTAACTATTGAAAAATTTTCATGGATTTAAATTTTATTAAATCTACCAAACTATTGGGAAATTTCATAAATCAATTTCTAAAAGGAAATATTTTTATCCTACCAAGGTATTTGAGGATTGTTTCTTAAATTAAGTCTTACCAAACTATTAGAGATTGAATGAATTTTCTTTCTACAAAAAAAAAATTAAAATTTTACAAACACTTTTACAATAAAATCTCACCAAACTATTGGGAGATCTACCTCAAAGTAAGTCCTACCAAACTATTGGGAGACTTTATTAATTTTTCTATATAAAATACCATAATAAATTCGATGAATGAGCCTCTTTAGGGTAGGACACTATTCTTCATGAATACTCCTGAGGTGAGAGAATTGTCTTAAATTGCTATCAAACTATGAGGATAATTTTAAGACTAATTTTTAATATTAAATATTTTGATAAAGCATAAATATTTTAAAGCTTGGATAATTTGAAATCAAACTGGTACCATCCTTTGGATGGGCGTTAGGGGGTGCTATAACTTTCCTCACACGTAACCATACTCTTGAACTTAAAATTTGGTTTCGTGGATCGAAATCAACTATTTTAAAATAACTAAATCAATCTTAGAACTCATCTTTAAATGGGACAGATTTGATTAGGTGGCCAATTACACCTAAACAAAAATATTGGTGGTGACTCCTATAATCCATGTCTAGTGATAGGTCCATGGATCTATATATTATAACAGTTTGGTGACTCTACTAGGAAGATCGAGAGTCAAGCCAGTAAATGACTTCTTATTATCCAAGCCTTGCTTAATAAATTTGAGATTATTTTCTTTCTTTCCTATTTCTTTCTTTTCATTGCTTATATTTTGTTTAGTTTTTCATTTATATATATATATATATCATTCATTTGCATGTGTATAACATAAGCTCTTCACGCAAGCTCTACCCTTAGAAGGGAGTGAAGTACCTATGCCTTTGTGAGATTTCATATCTCCACATGGGCCTGCAAAACACTCACACTCAAATTGAACCCTTTTCATTTGCTACCTATGATGGGCAAAGATCGAGATGCTTTTTAAGTCTATAATGGATAATGATGTAAGGAACAATTTATGAACCTTTAGAAATAATCCAAACCATGTATAGTTAACTTTAAAAGCCTAACCTATAGGTAGAGCCATATCTTTCACCCTTTATAGTTAATCCAAAATTTAGGGTCATGTTGTTATTCTATTTGTCTTATGGTGTCTATTCTGTATTTTCTTAGCTAACTAGTTTTCTTATCTTCTTTCATTGTTTTTCTTTTTGTGCATATTCATAAACATATACACAAATTACATATTGTTCCTATCCTAGAAGTATTTTTAATGAAAGCTTTCATGGAACCCATAAAACATCAAGTTTGCGCTTCATCTATAGTTTTCAAATGTGATTTGCCCACAGATGTGAAGATAGAGTAAAAAAAAAGACAATAAGAAGAAAGAGATTGTTTACTGCCTAGTTATGTCTTTACATTACCTAAGGAAGTTCGGGTGCTTCTCAAACAGAATGACTTAAAAAGCCTATTAGATATATAGAATAGTATGGCTCATTTGAAGTAATAGGCTTTTTGTCAGAAGTTTAGGCATGTTGTATATCTTTTATTAGTAAAGGTTAATAACTCACTCCTTAAGGCAATGATATAATTTTGAGATCTTTTCTATCATTGTTTCATCTTTAATGAGGTTGATCTAGTGTCAATTATAAAAGAGTATTCGATTTTAATGGGTATGCATCCTTGGTCTCTAGACAGAGTATATGTGAAAAAACACAAATCAGGGAATCGCAAGAAGCTGGTTCATATTTTAGAAGTGGGAAAAGAGCTCATAAATTCATACATTCGAGAAAAAAAAGAGCATAAGGGTATTCCATGGGAGATTTTTCAAGACTTCATTGTCAAACATCCAGATGATGACCAGGGAATAAGGGTATTTGCTCTAGCTATATATGGGATGGTCATTTTTTCCAAAGTCTTAGGCCACATCGAAATAAAAGTGGTGGATCTATTTGAATAGATTGAAAAGGGATGTAATCCTTTACTAGCTATATTGGCAGAAAATATTAGATCTTTGAGCTTCTGTAGATAGAATGGCAAAGCATGTTTTATGGGTTGTATACCACTATTGTATATATGGATGAAGAGCCATTTTGAATGCAAGAAGTGTACTTTCTTCAAACTTTATTTTAACAGTCGAATTCTAGTTAAGGAATTCTATCAGAAGAATTAGCCCAAAGCGAGAACCTAAAAAGAATGGGAGTGTATGCTACAAAAGCTCACAGCTTGTAAGGTAAAATGATTAACTCCGTGGATGGATTGAAAACCTATGTTGTATCAATGTGGGGATGAGATAAAGGTCCTACTCTTAGGTTTATAGGGGTCAACAAGTTATACACCATTAATGGTAAAAAGACAGTATGGAGCTAAATGGTTTATTCCTATGACATGTAAGCTTAGCCAATTTGATTGTTCTTACAGGAGCCTGAAACTTTTCAAAAGATTGATAGCATAATCAAGGCATGAAAGAAGCCCAAAAGAGTGAGCCTTGAATCATTTACTGATAAAGCCACTCAGGAATATCTGATTTGAAGAGCCAAAAGTAGCTAAAAGATTGTACCTATGATCATGGACTACTATCAACTAGCAAGCCATGAGTTGAGTAAAACACCTTTAAAGTCAAAACTTATAAGGAAGGAACATGAAATGAAGAAAGAGAAATTAAATCAAGAAATCTTAAAGCTTTAGGAAAAAAAGGAATAGTGGAAAGGTAAAGCAAAAAAATTAGAAGCTCGAGTCCTCAAGATGTCCCAAGAATGCAGTAAACTCAAAAGGTTGTTAGAGAATGGGATGATGCCCTTAAGGAGTTATTGGAGTTACAATAATAACATAAGAGGTTGCGCATACAAGTGCAGGTTAAAGAAATAAATAACACAGATTTGGCTTATGAAAATGAAAATTTGAAAAGAGAATATTCCCAAATAGAAGATGATTGTGCCAAAGCTCAGCATGAAAATGAAATGCTCAGAGAATACATCCAGACACTAAAACAAAAGTTGAATGAGTCGAAGAATTACACCATAACACTTACAAAAAAAAATAAGGAATTGCCCTATCATGTGTAGTTTGACAAAAGAGAAAAGTTAAGAAGACAAGGTACATAGAGCATCTTACAGCCCAAATAGGTAAGACGGTGCTCAAAGTAAGAGAAATGACAAAGGATACGGAGACATTAAAAGGTTGGGTTATGCTAGCAAGAAAGTATAAACAATGACTGTTGAACTTCATTGAGGAAGCCAAGGATTAGTATGAGCAAGTCAGGTGTTTTTATAAAGGGAAAGTATTAGATTTAATGTAAAACAGACTCTTATAGAATAAATGAAAGTTCTTTTATTGAAATCTTCAAAAGGGTAAATATTTTCTTTCTTTTTCATGCATTACATTGCATTCATTCATTATCATGACATAATCAATGATTTTAAATTATGGTATTAAGGTACAAAAATAGCTACACATTCGTACAACACCCGAGGCTATAGCTAAGAAAATGGAGCAGGATAATGCAAATCGCTTCAAAAAGATAGAAAAGGCTTAAGAGACACTTAAAAGAAAATTAATCAAAATTTTGAAAGCTCTAAAAAAATAAACAGAGGGAAAGCAATAGAAGAAGATAACTCACACGAAGGTACTGAATCATTGTATCTTTCAAATTTCGATCCACATCAAACTTAAACCTCTCTAAGCTTTTGGTCACAATAGACCACATTCCAAAACTATAATTACCCAAAAATGCCTTATGCATCTAACTAAAGGAATGTCCAAAGTAATAATAATCTTGTCTTAGCTGAGAATGTGGCTAAGCCCATCCAAACCCCCAATCTAGATGAAACAAAGAAGAAAGAGAAGTCACAGATGGTTACATCTTCAAAAAACTCTAAGACCAATCAAGCTATGAACATGATTGAGAAAAGTTTACGGGCATCAATTTTTATAGAGCTCTGTTTGTTACCAGAAATGGTGATCCCACCTAAATTCAAAGTGCTAAAATTTAAGAAATACGATGGTACTAAGTGCCTATTACACATGTCACAATATACTATCATAAGATGGGGCACATACAAGCAATGAGAAGTTGTTCGTGCATGTTTTCTAGGATAACTTAATCAGGTCTGCTGCAAGGTGATATGTTTAGTTGGATAGGACTCGCATAAAGTCATGAAATGATCTAACTAGATCTTTTATCAATTAATATTGCCACATCATTGATATGGCTTTTAATCACCTTTTCTTACAAGGAATAGAGAAGAAAGCATCTGAATCTTTCAAGCTACATGCCCAAAGGTGGCAAGATTTTGTTGCTCAAGTACAACCTTCCCTAATAGAAAAAAAAACTATAGTGTTATTTGTAAGTACTCTAAAGTCGTTATACTATGAGAGGATGATAAGGAACGTGACTAAAAATTTTGCTAATATGGTGATTTTAAGAAAAATCATTGAAAATGCCATTAAAAATGTCAAATTGGAAGGTGATGAGTCTTCTACTACTAAAAGGGCACCTAAAAAAATGTGAGGCTCAAGCTGTGATTGTTGAAGGGTAGTAATTTAGAAATTACCCTTGGTCAACTTATCCCATATATCACCACACTATAAATCATACTTTTATTTCTTTTTATCAGTTGACTACACAATCTTCTTACCTAACCACATCGAGAGCCCCTGTTCACCTAGCCAACACAACAAGTGGTGCTTGGGAATCACAGACTTGGGAAAGACTGACATTTAACCCCATTTTTATAAGCTATACTGAGCTATACCAAAAGCTCTACAAAAACCACATGATTACCCATATTCTCACAAATAGCTTGAATCTTTTTATCTCAAGTAGTATAACTCTACCGCCCACTATGACTACCATTATGGAGTAGTAAGCCATTCCACTGAAAATTGTAATTCTTTGAAGTGCAGGGTGCAAAATCTAATTGAAGAAGGACTGATAAGCTTCGATACCAATGGGAACTCAACACCCAATGTTAGTGGAAACCTCTTACCTAATCATACAGTCAATACCATGAATGAGGATATAAGGTATATGAAAAGAAGTGTGAAGAAGCTTAAAATGTCTTTCAGCTAGCTATATGATGATCTGTATGTATAGAGATTGATACAACTAGTGGCCTTATATACCTATCATGGGAGATGTGTCCCACACCAAAGATACAAGTATCATAATGGGGCTTCAGGGCATTTCATTGAGACATGCCGATAGTTTCATGATGAAGTGTAAAAATTAATGGATTCATATGAGATAGAGTTATATAAGGAGTTAAAGGCCTTGAAAAATACAAAAATGGCTATGACGGATAAATGGGTACCAAAGCCTATTACCATCTGTTGTAATGAGAAATCTAAATCAACTGAGAATAAATTTATTCCCAAATAATAACCTTTAAGGTCTCAAGACCATTCTCTTATAAAGACAAGAAGGCTGTACCATGAAAATATGGTTATGAGGTAACAGTCTAGGGGCAAGAAAAAGTTACACCAAAATCTAAAGCTACCAACATAATAAGTGTAAAGGGCATAACCAGAAGTGAAAGGTGTTATACTTCAGAGACATTAGAAAAAAAATGGACAAAAAATAGATTCAATCGAAGGTGATTCTAGAGAGAGATGTCCTAAAGTCTGTGCCAAAAAAAAAAAGGCCTACGAATTTTTGAAACTGGTGAAGCATAATGAGTACTCTGTGGTAGAGCAATTAAACAAGATGTAAGCCAGAATCTTTTTACCATCATTTTTTTTGAATTTAGAGCCACATTGTAATACCTTGCTAAAGCTATTGAATCAAGCTTATCTCGCACATAACGTGTCCTTAGAATATGTGAATCACTTAGCAAGGAACTTACTAGTACTACATTATATCTCTTTTAATGATAATGAGATTTTACCTAAGGGTAAATGAAGCACCAAAGCTTTGTACATCACTGTTAAATACAAAAGCCATATAATAGCCAAGTTTTTATTGATAATGGATTATCTATCAATGTCATGCCTATGTATACTCTAAGCAGATTACCCTTTGATAGGTCTCACATTCAAAGTAATCATATAGTGGTTCGAACATTTGATAGGATCAAACATGAAGTCTTAAAAGATATTAAGTTGCCCATGTAGATTGGCCATACATTTTTAACATAAAATTCTAGGTCATAGACATCTCTTTGTCTTATAATTGCTTATTAAAAAGGCCACGGATCACATGGTAGGCGTTGTCCCTTCTTCACTACACCAAAAGATCAAATTTAATGTGGAAAGCCAATTGATGATCATGGCTAGAGAAGAAAATTTGTTGGTAACTTAGCCCATAAACACCTCATATGTAAAAACTATAGAAAAGTCATTAGAGTGCTCTTATCGATCCTTTGAACCCACTAACACAATAGGTGAGGGGCTTAAGTTTAGCAAGATTATGATTAATCAAATGATTAATAAAGGTTGAAAAATTGGATTTGGTTTAGGCAAAAATAGAAAAAGGGATAAAGGAGTCATCAAAGATTAAAGATAACAACAAAAGAAAGGGTCTAGGTTATGAGATAGAAGAAGTACCCAACAACAGCAGAAGGACAAGGAATGGACCAATGGTTATTTTCCATCTAAACAAAACATTTACTCTTGGAGGATGCATGCACCTGAGAATTGAGAAGGACATAGGAGAAGAATCAAAATGGGAAGAAACTTTCACCAAGTTGTCCATTCACATGGTAGGTAATGAAAACCAAAATGAGGAAGCTTTGGTGTACTCGTGCCCACCTGGCTATGAATTGAAGAATTGGAGTGTCATTCAAATGCCCGATGTTTTTTATTTTTTCTTGATGTAAATACAACTCTTAATTGCTTATGCCTAAAAGCATCAGGATGATCTCTTATGTTTGGGCCTTTTATTTTTCATTATTTTAATAAAAAATAGAAGCATGCATTTTATCTATTTCTTCTATTCCATCCATTCTCCTATTAAAGCATCTCACCAATATTTCTTATTTTAGTAATTTTAGATCCCCAAATGAATACGAAAGTAATCATGACAATGGTCGAGATTTAATTTCAAAAACTCAATTAATATGGATGAACTCGACACTGAAAAAGACTTTGAAGAATACACTTTACCTCCAGATTTAATGAGATTGATTAAGTAGGAGAATAAATCTATCAAGCCTTATTAAGAAGTTTTTGAGATGATTAATCTAGGTGATGCCAAAAACAAAAAAGAGGTCAAAATTGTAACTTTACTCCCAATAATTTATTGACAATGATTAAAGGATTTACTTCATAAATTTGTAGATGTGTTTGCCTAATCCTACCAAGATATGTCCAGGCTTAACACTAAGAGAGTAAAACACAGATTACCATTGAAACCTAAATACAAACTGGTTCAGCAAAAGTTAAGAAGAATGAAAGCAAAGATGTTGTTGAAAATTAAAAAGGAGGTAAGAAAACAATTTGATGTAGGCTTTTTGTAAATGGCTAAGTATCCTGAATGGGTGGCTAATATAGTACATGTCCCCAAGAAGGATGGAAAAGTGCAAATGTGTGTAGACTATTAAGATTTGAATAGAGCTAATCCGAAGGATAATTTTTTTTTACCCTATATAGATACATTAGTAGATAATACAGCCCAACATTTGGTGTTCTCTTTTATGGATGGACTCTCTAGCTATAATCTAATAAAAATGACCTAAGATGATATGGAAAAGACTAAATTCATTACTATATCAAAAACTTTCTATTACAAGGTCATGCTCTTTAAACTGAAAAATGTCGAGGTAACTTATCAAAGGGTTATGGTGACACTCTTTCATGATATGATACACAAGGAGATTGAAGTATATGTTGATGACATGATTACAAAATCTCAAAAAGGAAAGGATCATGTGGCTAATCTCATAAAATTGTTTGAATAAGGAAGTTTCAACTCAAGCTAAATCCATCCAAATGTACATTTAGAGCCAGGTCAGGAAAACTATTAGGATTTATAGTCAGTGAAAAAGGAATGGAAGTTGACCTTTGATAAAATTCAGGCCATTCAAAACTTATCCCTTTCAAGCACAATAAAAGAGGTTTGAGGTTTTTTAGGTAGGTTGAACTACATCTCCTAATTCATTGCCCAACTTACTTTAGGTGTGATCCTATCTTTAAGCTCCTTAGCTAGAATAATTTCAGTGAATGGAATAAGAAATGTCAAAAAGTTTTTGATAGGGTTAAACAATACTTGTCAAACCCTCCAATTTTAGCACCATCAGTATCGAGAAAGCCATTGATTTTATACATAGTAGTGCATGAAAAATTGATGGATGTGTGCTAGGACAACAAGATAAATATGGTAAGAAGGAAAAAGCTATCTACTACTTGAGTAAAACATTTATAGAGTATAAGTCTAAATATTCATCACTAGAAAAGATGTGTTGCACTTTAGCTTGGACAACTAATAGTTTAGGTAGTATATGCTTTACCATACGACTTGGCTTATAACTAAACTAGACCCAATTAAATATATCTTCGAGAAGCCATCATTATCAAGAAGAATTGCAAGATGGCAAGTGATGTTTTCGGAGTATGACATAGTTTATGTGAGCTAAAAGGCGATAAAAAAAAAGTTATTGTCAAATTTTTTATAGATTTGGCCACTAACAATTATGAACCCATAAAACTTGATTTTTCAAATGAAGAGTTAATGGCCATTTCAAGAATAAAAGAAAATAGTGAGAATGAAAAGACTTGGAAAATGTATTTCAATAGGGTTGCTAATGCCATATGGCATAGAATTAGAGTACTTTTAATAATCCAATAGAACAATACTACCTAGTGATGACAAGATTAAACTTTAATTGCACCAACAACGTAGTTGAATATGAGGCATGTGTTATAGGATTACATACTACTTTGGATAGAAAGATTAATACATTAAAAGTGTTTGAAGATTTAACCTTGGTTTTTTATCAACTCAAAGGTGAGTAGGAGACAAGGGACCCAAAACTCATCCCTTATCATAAATATATCATAGAGTTGTACAAACAATTTAAGGTCCAGTTTGAGTATTTGCCTTGGGAAAAAACTAGATCACAAATGCTTTAGTTACCTTAGTGCCATGGTACGAATTGGTAATACTACTGAAATTCAACCCAGCAAATTAGATGTCAGGGATATGTCAGTGTATTACACCTATTTAAAGGAATAAAAAAATGAAATCTTAGTATTACAACATCATGCGATATCTAAAGGAGCAGTAGTATCAAAATAAGCAATGAAGAATGATAAAAGGGTCCTGAAGAGATTGTCTATGGGATTCTTTTTAGATAGGGAAGTTTTATATGAGAAAAGCAAAGACCAAGTGCTATTACATTGTGCAAGTGTTGCAGAAGCTAAGAAAATCATTGGTGAGGTGCATGATGGTGCATGTGGGTGCACATGCAAATGGATATATGATAACAAGATAGATTATACGAGTCGGATATTACTAGTTGATAATGGAGAGAGATACATTGGTTATGCTCAAAAATATCACAAATGCTAGATTTATGTCGATAAGATTCATGCTCTACCTACTATTTTACATGTTATGACATCACCTGACATTTTATGTGGTGAATGGATGTCACTGGTCCCATCACTCCAAAGGCATCAAATGGGAATAGATTCATTTTTATGATGATTGATTAGTTCACTAAATAGGTTGAAGCTACTTCTTTCACAACTATAACTCGATCAGTGGTTTGTAAGTTCATCAAGAGAAAAATAATTTACAGATACAAACTTTCAAAAAGGATCATCTCGGATAATGCAAAGAACCTAAATAGTAAGATGATGTAAGAAGTATGTGCTCAATTCAATATTAGGCACCATAATTCAACTCCCTATCACCCAAAAATGAATGGGGTAGTAGAGGCTGCTAATAAGAATATTAAAAGATTCTAAAAATGATAACTGAAAATATAAAGACTTGCACGAGAAGCTACCTTTTGCTCTACATGCTTACACAACATCCATACGCATTTCTATTGGGGTAACTCATTTTTCCTTAGTTTATAGAATGGAAGCTGTATTGCCAATAAAAGTATAAATTCTATCTTTAAAAGTCCTAAGGGAAATGGGATTAGAAGAAGTGGAATGGGTCCAAGAACATTATGAACCATTAAACTTCATCGAAGAAAAGAGGTTAACGGCATTCCGTCATGACCAATTGTACCAAAAAAATTATGAGAGCCCATGACAAAAAGATCCAACCTCATCAATTTTGAGAATGTGAACTGGTGTTGAAAAGAATTCTTTCAAGTCAACATGACAATAGAGGGAAATTGACTCCAAATTGGAAAGGGTCATATGTTATAAAATAAGCTTTCCCAAGTGGATCACTGATATTAGCTGAGATGGTCAAAGATGATCTCCTCAATCCTATAAATTCTAATGCCGTAAAGAAATACTTTGCTTGAGCAAAAAAAAAAAAAGAGGTTTATGTTGAAAACCAAAAAAAGTGGCTTGAACTAAATAGGGTTATCTGAGTCAAAAACCTACAAAGGCAACTTGGATAAATAGGATATGGCATCACTTGAAAAGTGTACCAGAATCAATGGATTTTGAGGAACTTTGACGTGTAGGGGCATTTTATAGTTGAGTTTTTTTTTAAAAGTCTAAGTTTTGTTGTCATGTTTATCTGATTATTCATTTTGGGGTAATGTTATCCCAAATAGCCATTCTTATGTACCTTGATCTGTAAATTATTTCTTCTCCAAATAAATAATATTCATCTTATCCTTTTTTTTTCCTAGGCCTTACCTTGAATAGAATAAGTGCATGACTTGCATATCTTATTTTGAAATTGAAATAACAATTAATAATTGAATAATGTCATAAAAGATTGTGTATTTCTTTCGAGAGAACTAAAAGGAACAAGGGTCAATGATGAAATCCTCAAAATAAGATAAAGTCATTAATTATGAAAGCTTCCCTAGGTACAAAGATAAGTGTTTATCCTAAGCAACGAAGGATGGTTTATCATTTTCTTTGCGAGAAATATGCAGAATACAGAAAAAAAACTGTTGAAGCCTTAGTACCATAACTAATGTTATATTTTCATCTTAGATAGGGCATGCACTGTATTATTGCATTATCATGTACCACTTGTTTCGATTCAGCTATGTCCAGATTGTTTTCTAAACTTGTGAATCAATCTTTATTGTTTAACCTCGACTTGGTTTAGGTCAATTTTTCTAAACTTGCTGTTCAATCTTGGTCATTTGACCTTGACTCGATCCAGGTTAGTTTTTCAAACTTACTATTCAATCCCGGTCATTCGATTTTAGATTCGTCCAAGTCATTTTCCAAGCTTGCAGTTCATTCCCGATCGTTTGACCTCAACTTAGTCTAGGTTAATTTTCCAAACTTGTGGTTCAATCTTGGTTGTTAGATTTTGGCTCCATCTAGATCGTTTTCTAGACTTATGGTTCAATCCTAGTCGTTTAACCTTGACTTGGTATAGGTTAGCTTTCTAGACTTGTGGTTCTATCGCAGTCATTCAATCTTAGCTCCGTCTAGATCATTTTTCTGACTTGCAGTTCAATCCTGGTCATCTAATCTTGGCTCAATCTAGATCACCTTTCTAACTCGCAGCACAGTCACAGTCATTTTCATTTACCAATTTGACTTTTATTTTTGGGAAAAAAAATGGATGTCTATGTCTTTACATCATCCCTGTCTAACAATGATGTGTAAAAAGGAACAGCTGTAGACATCCATTTGTGTCCGATGTCAACTAAGGTTGATTTTTGTTCTTATATTATTAGTTGCTATTATTACTAGTATTATTGTAGCATAGTATAGCATATTATTAGTTTATTACTATTATATTATATTATATTATACTATGTTATTACTACTACTACTACTACTACTACTACTACTACTACTACTACTACTACTACTACTACTATTACTATTATTATTATTATTATTATCATCATCATCATTATTATTATTATCATTCTTATTCTTATTTTTTATTTTGTTTTATTTTTTTTCCTTTTCTTGTTCAATCGGTGATGATAATTTTGGAAACTAAAACTGAATCAGAGGATGTGCATGGTCAAAGATTTTTAATGCAAAACAAATCGGGGTAACTATTGAAATCAATTGGAATCAAATCAAAAACCTAAGATTACGCTTGAGCAAAACCCAATCCCAAAATTCAATATTGGATTGGTTCGTCCATTTTCTAAAGATTCTCTTAAGAATTGCCTATAAATTGGACAAGGCTACAGAGAACATGACATGATCAATTTTGATGAGAAATTTATGTTTAGAATTATGAAGAATTTTTTGGTACTGATTTTTCTGAAATTTTGGTTTTCAAGGTTTTTGGATTCAAAATTCTGGTTTGGGTTTTTGGTTTATGATTTAGAGTGGCAAGGCTTAAGGTTTCAAACTTTTGGGAAAAGTTTCAAAATTTGTTAAAAATCTGAAAAATCTAGAAAATTTTGGGTTTTTTCTAGAAAAATAGGGTTAAGGTTTAAATGTTTGAAATTTTTGGTTGAATTTTATGGTGAAATTTGAAGTTTCCAATGGGATTCTGGTGATGACAAACTTTCCTAATTTTCAGTGGTGTTCTTAGGGAATTTAAATAGAGGTAAGAGAGAATTGGGGTTTAGAAAGAGAGAAAAGGTAGACAGTTTCTGATGAGAAAGGATGGAAGTTGCCTTTTATATCACTTTAACATGATGCCATCCTAAGGATCCTAGATCTATACGCATATCCGCTGACCGGCATGCCGACCCGTGCTCTAACCCAACCTGATCACAGGTTTTCTTTTTTCTATTTTATTTTATTTTTTGATTTTATTTTCTTTTTATATCTATTTTATATTTATTTTATATTTATTTTTTATTGATTTCATTATTTATTTATTTTGATAAGTAATTTATTATTTGTTAAACATTTTGTAAAAATAAAAACTTTTCTTGTTTATCCTTAAAAAAAACAATAATAATAAAATCTTTTTAAATAAATTCATAAATCCTACCAAATTATTAGAGAATTGTCATAGATTTAAATTTTATAGAACCCACCAAACTGTTGAAAAATTTCATAAATCAGTTTCTAAAAAGAAATATTTTTATCCTACCAAACTATTGGAGGATTTTTTTTTTAAATTAAGTTTTACCAAACTACTGGGATATTTAATGAATTTTCTTTCTAAAAAAATAAACTAAAATTTTATAAACACTTTTACAATAAAATCTCATCAAACTATTGGAGATCTACCTCGAAGTAAGTTCTACCAAACTACTAGGAGACTTTATTAATTTTTTTGAATAAAATACTATAATAAATCTAACGATGGAGCCTCTTCAAGGTGGGACATTAGTTTCCATGAATACTTCTAAGGTGAGAGAATTATCTTAAATTGCTACCAAACTATTGGGGTAATTTTAAGACTAATTTTTAATATTAAATATTTTGATAAAGCATAAACATTTTAAGGCTTGGATAATTTGAATTCAAACTGCTACTATTTTTTGAATGAACGTTGTGGGGGTGCTATAACCTTTCTCACATGTAACCATTCTTTTGAACCTAAAATCTAGTTTCATGGATCGAAATCAACTATTTGAAGATACCTAAGTCAATCTTGGGACTCACCTTTAAATGGGACAGATTCGATTAGGTGGGTAATCACACATAAACAAAAAGATTGGTGGTGACTCCTCTAATCCATGTCTAACAATAAGTCCATGGATCCATATGCTATGACAATATAGATTTAGATATGAACCAATTTATGGAGTCTAGACGAAGTTAAAAGACCTTATCTATTCTGCTTCGTTATTGACTTGGTCTTTTCTTGAGCCATCAGATGCATTGGTAGCACTAGTATTATGAAAAGCTTTTTGATCCTAACCCAGTGTTTGTTTAATGCATGAACAAATTAGGTGTGATGAGGCTTCTTAAGAATGGACCGCTTCAAGCTTTTCTACCAACTTGGTAAGTCGTATATGTCATGACCAAATTCTTCTTGGTTGAGTTCCAAGGCCCGTATCCATGCTTCTAATTGATCTTTCATGTCTTTTGAATTACTAACATAGATAAAGCCAAAGATTTCTATATTATGCAATGACATGATGAATGAATGATGAAGATCTATGAATGAATGACATGCACGAAATGAATGAAAATAGAAGAACAAACAAACAAATAAATAAATGCAAACCTATTGATGTTGATATGATTTATGCAAAGAAGGAAAACAGAGTTAGCATGCAATATAAATAACGAAAAAGACAAAACAAGTTAGAGCACAACATATGTAAAACAACATGTATGTGACCTAAATTCGGGTTATTTCTATAAAAAGGAAGAACATGGCTATATTCTAAAGTTGGACCCCTAAGGTTCACTTAAGGTTTGATATAGGCTAAAAGGTTCTCAAATTGTTCTTTACTATCATCCATGCTAGACTAGTAAGCCACTCTGATTCTCACCCATAATAGGCTTCAAACAGAAATGATTCAATTTGAGTAAAAGTATTTCGCTTGCCATTATAAAGGTTATCACCTCATGAAAGCATAGGTACTTTACTTCTTCCTATAAGGGACAAAGTCTAAGTATAAAGCTCATGCATGAAGTACAACATGTCACCATGCATGCAAAGGTTTCCTAATTTATTAAGAATAATATATACAGATAAATAAAATGCATGTGAAATTTTTTTTTTTGTTTTCAATTTGTTTTTGACTTTTTATTTTTTATTTATTTTTGTTTTTTAATGAAAAGGTATCAAAATCTAGGAACTTAAAATTAAATATCGATTAAGACTATTTAAAGCAAAATTAAGGATAACACGTAGTTAATTTTGGCCTGACTCTTGGAAAAAATGCGTTCCCAGTGAAGTCGTCAAACTGTCGTAACAGTTTTGTGGCCACCCAATGAATTTAGAAACTAAATAAAAAAAAAAAAATAATAAAGTCACTACCAATCTTTTTTGGCTTGGTGCGATTTGCCACCTATTAAAACGTATCCTTTTAATAAAATTTTAAAATTAATTAAAATTTATTGAAAATATAATTTTAGGGTCTATGAAATAGTCTGGGTCTGAGAAATGGAAACAAGGATAGTATTAATTTCGGTGTTTAGAAAGTAATTTCCTTAACTTCTTTGGTAGTTTTAGTTTTTCCTTTTATCTTTATTCCATATCTATTGTTCCATTTTTATTCAAGAAAAATAAATTAGAACTTTTTTATTGAAATAATTCTTAAAATGTTTCAGTACGTTGGTAACATTAAAAGAACTCTTTCTCATCTTGAGATTTTTTAGGCACCGCTTTTCGAAATACCTTAGAATCTCATCCTCGGAGGCTTAGATTTACTTTTCGTAAAAAATTATGTCGTGCATGCAATGCAAAATGCTTATATGTTAATGCACATATTTTATTTTATTCTTTAAAAATTTTATTGATTCTTTTATTTAAATTTTTAAAAGAAAGAGGAATTTTTATCGTATTAAAGATTTTTTATAAATATTCCAATACATTGGTAATATTTAAAAAAAAAAATTTCTCACCTAAAGATTTCCTAAAATATCACTACTTAAAATAACTTTAGAATCCTATCATCAAAAAAAATTTCTTTTTCCTTATTTTTTATAAATTTTTTATTTTTATTATTTTTTATTTTAAATTTTAGAAATTCATCAAAGGTTAGGTATCATAGTCATTAATTATTAATTATTATTTTTTTATCATTACTTTATAAAGTTTATTCCAAATTTTAACAAAATTATAAAAAATTTTAACTATGTATTTCATTATTTATATTTTTTGTTTTTATTAATTATTATTAAATCAACAAAAATTTATTTTAGCAAATTTAATCATTTTAACATGCATAAATATTAATAATAAAATTTAAAATAATAAAATATTATTAAAAAATTAAAAAAATATTTTTTTACCTAAACCAAACCATTGGCGCCGGTCTGGGCAGGTTGATTAGCTATAGTCTGGATCGGTCAATGGCTAAAGGGTGTCGAGTTGCCGAGTTAGGTGCATGGACCCCGGGTCGAGTCTCAAGTTGACGCATGGATCTTCTAGATCCTAAACAACTTCATTTTGGCTTTGGTAGCAACTATAAAAGCCTAAATTTTTTTTTAATTCATTTTCTTTCTTCCCTTTCCCTGTCTACCTCTCTTTTTCTCTCTCCCAGACTTTCTCTCTCTAACTCCATCCGTTTGTTGTTTCTCCTAAAATCTGGCACTGGCACATCATGTCATCCACCAGTCATCGGTCTTTGATTGTCGAAAAACCAAAAAACTTGAAAAAAAAACCTTCCTTTTAACCCCTTAAAAACAAATCTGAGTTTAGTTTTGTGAGAAGCAGCCTTAAATTGCATAAATCAAGGCCTAAAGTTACGACTAAAAATATTTTTTTTATTTTTTTAAGGTGCTGAGATCCTCGCTACCATGGTTTAATTTCTTTGTTTTTGTTTTTTTTTTTTTGTTTGGTATTCTCGGGTTTTTTTTTATAGAGATTTTCTTGGATCTAACAGAATTCTTTGATCTAATTTTTTTTGCATGGTTTTTCTTGATGGCTTCCTTTTTTTTTTTTCACTCCCTTTTTTCCTTTTGTTTTTTTGTGGCTCTATAAATAGAGCCAAAAGAAGAATAAATCCCAGATTTTTTGGGATTTTCTTTCGCCGCTTAGAATTAGGCCAACTGTCAGGGTTGCTACTAGTGGTTGTCAAAGTGGCTGCCAGTAACTTTCATGGCTGCCAATAGAGTAGATCAAAAAAAGAAGAGAAAAAAAAAAGAAAATTAAATAAATAAATAATAATATTTAGATTAATAGATACTGAACAAAATGAGTATCTACAATCATTAGTTGGATGAGCTCGTTCAGATAAAATAAGTTAATTAATTGACACTTCTAAAGGCATGTCTAAGGTTTGGACTACTGTTTCTCAATTTTCATTGTCATGTTGCATTTTGGTACGTTTTGATTGGGCTACTTTAGATGATTCTCTTACTTTTAATGATACTTATTTAATTATGGATAAATGGTTGGTTATTTCTTAATACTTTCTAAAATTTTGTACTATTTTGGTATGGTTTGTAATCTTGGGTTCTTTATTTTTCTAATTTAATTTTAAGTGGAACTTTCTATTTTTTAGTATAAATATACCTAATCTTATATGTTTAATTTGAGCTAATTTCTTATGTTTAAACCTATGGATGAGGCATTTACAGATTTTGTTTGTGTTTTTTAATATATATATATATATATATATATATAGATTTTAGCATGAACTTGTCACCCGCGGCGAAGGAACAGGGACTTGATCAAGTAGTAGAAAGGTGACTCCATGTAGGCTATAAATGAGATAAAAAAGAAAAATCGGCTATTTCATATTAGGCAGGAGGAAGTTTGATTCAGCTCATTAATGATATTGCAGCTAGTTTCACGGTTTGTTCTTTACTCATACCAGTAGGGATGCTAATAAACATGCTCATGAGTTATTAAGAGTAGAAATATCAGGCAGAGGAAACAGGATTAGGAGAGGATATTTTCCTACTTTCCTTTGTAATCCTAATTGATTTGATTAGTAATGAATTGCTATTTCAAATAAAAAGTAATGAGGCATGTAGTTAAAAAACTTTATTATCAATATATTAAAAAAAATAAACCACTAAAATAATTTCAAGACTATTTAAGTTGATGCTTTTCTGTGTACTTAAGGAAGCAGTTAAATTGAAAGTAAAAAGATTTTACCACTGTTGTCATGTAAAAGCCTGATCAAAGAAATAACCAACCTTACCGAAACCATTACCCATCAAGCATGAATACACCAGATTTTATTCTTGCATGTTGAATTCGCCCTGATGTTAAATTCGTTTTTTCTTTTGTTAGTTTATTCGATATTGCACTGCAGGCCTGTATTACTCTTTGTTTTTCTTTTCATATTAGATTTGCATGTCTTAATATGTTCGCTCTGAATTTTTAGTTAATTTAATTTATAGATCACTTCGTAAGTACAAGAATATTTTATATGCACTCTTTTATTTTTCCTTTTTAATTTGGTTGGTAGCTGATTTTAAATTTTATTATTGGATTTTTATTTTCTCTCCATGCAATATCTTCAAGTTCATAATTTATTTTTATGAAATTATAAGTACGAGTTATAATCATAAATAAATATTATATTTACATATAAAAAGTCATTAAGTAATTAAAGAAATAAATTAATTAACTAAAATATCATTTGATAAATCTAACATAAAGTTAAATCCAATCAATACATAATGAGATTTAAACTTAAAATTTCAAAATTTCAAAATCTTTCTTTATCACTAAATTAAAACCCTATTCGCATAATTTATGAACTTTTGAAGATATGAACTTTGCATATGGATCTAGCACCACATATGTGAAAAAAAAAAAGCATCATCATTCAGAAATATAGGGATATGATCCCTAAAATATACACACGTGATTATTATGTAAGTAAATGTGTGAGTAAATAAATATAGATCTTTGATTAGTGTATTTAAGATTATTAAAATTTAAATCATTTAATTATTAAAATTAAAAATCAAACAATCTACCAATAAATCACATAATTATTGGTAAATCACGTTCTCCAAAACAGTTGGAGCAGGGGATTTTGAAATGCTGCATTTGCATCTACTGTATCTAGGAATAAAGTTATAAAATATGCCACACATGTTACCGGCTAGACTCTTGTCCTAAAGGTTAAGTGCTTGACATTTAATCCCTTCGGGCAGAGTTCGAAACCTGGTAAACAAAGAAACCCAACAAAAAGAAAAAAAAAAATCACCCAAACAAGGTATTTTAAAATACCTTTTTTTCATTATGCACGCAAAATCATTCGATTTGGGTGGCATTTTTTTTAGTATATGTTTAATTAATGTATTAATTGGCTCAGCACATAGTATCATGCACTTAAAATGAATCAATTCATATATTTTCCTCTCTTTTTTAAAAGACATCTCAATAGTTAGGATTTAAAATAATAAATTTAGAGGTTTTAAATTTAAATCATATGTTAAGCAGAATGAAATTTTAGGAATAAGAGAGAATTTCTGCCCTTTATATTACTCAAAATCATATATTATTTTGTTTTATGTGGATTTTTGAAAAATTTGTCAAGTTAAGATTTGCAAAATAGTGTTTTAGAATAGATACATGAAAGACCTGCATGATCAGAACAGTTTCACATATTATCAGTATTCATTTGAGAATTGATATTAAATGATCACTCCCGTCTTGTTTTATGCTTGGTTATGAAGGTATTTAGGTGTCTCTGTTTTGTGAAGTAAGGATTGGGCGTTGTAACGAATCGAAACTCTGCCTCCTAAATAGGTCGAAGCTTTCAGCTTTGTACTTTAAGCTCTATTAATAATATCTTTCACTGAGAAAAAAAAAACATGATAACCGTGGTTGTGTATTACAACAAGAGGTAATTTAACTTTGAGTTAATTATACTTTTAGCACTTGAATTTAAAAAAAAAAAAACAATTTGCACCTTAAATTTTAAAATTATGTTTGTATAACTCAAACTTTAATCTCACAATATGTGATGTTTAATAAATATTATTAAATTATGTGTTCACGACACTTACTATCAATATATTTGTCAACTGGTATCTATAAGATATTCACATAAAGTTTTAACAAAATATTTAACATATTTATTTAACAAATGACATGCATATAATAAAATTATATTGGTTAAATATCATATAGGTAAATTAAGTTAACAATATTATAATTTGAGTAAATAGCACCCACGGTTCTTAAATTTTGAGCCAAATTCTATATTGGTCCCTAAATTTTAAAAAATTTTAATTGAATATTCATTTGTTCAAACATGTATTAATGTAATCCTTCTATTTGATGGACAATGTAATCCCTCAATTTGCTAGATCGTCTTAATTGATAGAAAATCTAATGTGGCATAATACTTAACGTTACAAATTTTTATTATGTGAAATTTTTTAATATCCACTAAGCAAATCATAAAAGACAAAAAACTAAAGACTAAAAAAAAACAAAACTTACACCAGCTAAAAAAGCAAAAGATGTTGTCAAAATTTTTTGCAATTAAAAATGTGAAATTAAAACAAAAGAAACCTTAAACATTTAGAATCTCTTACAGAAGAATCATTTTGGGTCTTGAAAAGAAAAGGGGATTAAAAGAAGGAACCAAAAGGAATTAAAAAAGGAGACCCATTTTCAGGTGTTGAAGAGAAAAAAAGATGAAGTTTGAAAGGAATGAGGTGAGGGTTGAAAGGAGGAGTTAAAGGTTGAAAGGGAAGAGTTAGGAGTTGCCATATGGAAAATATAGGCTTGTTACTTGTTTGTCATTGTGGTTAGCAAGCTCGAATTAGGACCTCATGGACTAACACTAACCCAAGTCGTACATTTTTTGGTTGTAACAACTATGGGATAAGAACACAACGTTCTTTTTTTCATTAATTGAATTATGGGTTTTATAGATAGAGTATGGTTTTGACAACATAACAAATGTTATACAGATTTTGAATATTGGTTTAGAATATGTGAACACAACTATTGGTTTTAAATTTTATAGATATTTAAGAACACAACAAATTAGTATGTATTATTTTGAATATGGGTAGCAAATTAGTGTTTTTATGATTTTTATTTCTTTAATATAATGTATTTTTATTTCTTTAATTTGGTGATGATTTTTGTTTAAATTTGCAACAACTTGAAACGTGTGGGTTTTTCTCAATGGTATAATCCTCCAATAGATGAACATAGTAAGACAGTCATTTTAGATTTATTAAAGAGGCTACCAAGAATGGAATACCAAAATCAAGTCCCTTTACAGAATGCAAACAACAACAATTGTAATCACAAGAATAGAAATTGAAAGTGGATTGAAATATGTTTGCTTGTTGTTATTTTTTTGTTGTTGTTGGAAGGAAAATAAATAAATTTTAGTCTAGTGTTTAGGGTAATTGGCTTGTAATATGTATGTTGTCAATTAGAAGCTACTTATGTTTCTAAACTTGCAGCTTTTGTGTAATATGTTTATATTTGTGTATTAATGCAAGTTTGTTGTAATTCTAGTAATTGTTTATGAAAATAAAAGCACCTTAGAAAACAAGATTTTAAGTTGAGTTTTAAATTTGCGTTAAAAACAGAATCAATGGAATGATCCTAGCACTTTTATTTATAATGAAAATAGAACACAAATTACAAATTTCATATAGAATAGAACATACGTAAATAGCACTTTTTAACAAGTTTGTTATATTTCACTTGGCTAGCAAATACCATATATATAAGTTCATGTTTTCATTTCTAATGGCAGCAAAATATAAGTTTTGTACACTTCAATGCTAGCAAGTTCATATTCTAAGCTAGCTACACTGAAATTTGTCAGCAAAATCAAAGACAATGTTCTAATAAAAAATACTAGATGGGCATAAGATATGTAAGTATTGTAAACTTGCTATATTGATTTTGGTCTAAATTATGAAGTCATTCAAGCAAAACAAGCTTTATTCATAATGCAAACATTTAACAAAAAGATATGAAGTCAGTCAAATAGTAGTCATTTATTCTTGGAAATTTTATTTTGGACACCATGCTGTCTGCTATAGGCTTTCGACAGCATGCTTGAACAAGGTTGCTATCCTTGGACTATGTGAAAGAGATTTTGAACCCTAAATTGTATATAAAGATAAAAATTATAAAAGAACGTAATCTGGTAGTCACCTTGAAGCCAACTAAAAATCAAATTTATTATTTACTTCATTAGAAGCTGGAGTAAGACTCATTGCACTTTGTGTATCACTTTGTGAATGTTGTATACCTAATGGCAGATTGTTATGATATATTGTTTGACTTGAACCTTTAAATATAACAAACCATGATGCTTAGACAACATTAATATATATATATATATACACCTAAGTCATTATTAACCAATATAAATATAAATACATACATTGGGCATCCATCTAAATGTTACATTATTCAACGAAACTAACTCTCATTGTTGTTGTTAGTGGTTTGATTCTGGTATTTCTTGTTGATGGACAAATGTGTCATGCTAGTTGGATTCGAGTATTCCTTGTTGTTGGACAGAGAAAGAAAATGAAAATAAATAGTATCAATTCAAGATTATTTAAGAAATAATAACATTTACACAAAAAACACAATTGTAACTATTAACTGCATTTGATTGTACCTTTGAAATTTTTGCAAAACCTTTTATTGTGACCCTTCTGTTCACATTTTGAGCATGCCATTGTGATTCATGTTTTTTTAACCTTAGCATTTGTGGTCTTTATTACAAGACCTTTTATTATGACCTTTTTTTCCATATTTTAAACATGACATTATGACTCATGTTTTCTTAATCTTAGAATTTGTGGTCTTTCTTTCCTTAGGTTCTTTTTCTTTCGGTCTTAGGTCTACCAAGTTGTTTCATTTGTACCTTTAGAGATTTTGGCTTGTAGTTAGACAAAGACTAACAATTCTCACCCCTGATTGGATTGATGGCTTTTTTGTAAATCTTCTTTCGTTTGTCAATAATGTAATATTTATGCATATAGTCTTTAGCTTACTTATTGTTGAACAAAATTACAAAAATTGCATGTGGGCAAAGAATACCCAATAACTTTCATTTCCTGCAACTAGATGACTGTTTATCTAGGTTAATTATGTACAGGTCTGTTAGGCTTTTTATTTTAAATGTTCTCTATGTAGATGGTTATGGCCAAACCTCCCAAACAATTCTTAGTTCTGGTCAAGTTTCTTCTGAATCCTTAAACAAATCAATCCAAAATACTTTCTATAGCATTCTTTTTCACATAAAATCTATTCATCAGTTTGCATCTCATTGTTTTGCACATAGTCAGAATTAGCTTGTCTTTATCATCCAAAATGTACTTATTGAAACACTCACATAGGTTGTTAAGTAGAATATCACATTTAGGGATTGTGATGAAATGAGACTTTGATCATTCTTATGCTAGCCTTTTTGAAAGCCAACCATATGCTTTTGGGTGCTTTTTTTTTACTTATTCACGATTGCATTAAATTCTAGTATGTGGCCTGACTTTGTGTAGCCCATAGAGCATCCTTTAAAGCCTTTCCTCTATGGCCATCATTTTGAAAGTTATTGTGTAAATACCTCACTCAACATCTATGCTATGATTCTGGGAATAGCCTTTTGAGTAAAGCTTTCAAACCGTACAATAAAAAATAATTGATTAGATGATACCTGATTTGTTACATAACATAATAAATAAATAGAGTAAATAAACCTATGGTCTCTAAACTTTGGGAGAAATTCTATTTGAATCCCTAAACTTTAGTGACCATAGATACTATTTACTCTAACAAATATATTAGTTAAATTAGTCGCATATAATTTACCTTTTGTTTGTCAGACATCTAAGTTTAATTGTATTAATTTTTCATTTTCATAGCCTCCATCAATCTTTTAATGAACCAGGTCCATG
>NW_019168015.1:6530629-6555040 GCF_002303985.1 Durio zibethinus | reverse complement strand
GCCAGCAGAAAATACCCATGCTGATTATATGTTTAAGCATTATTTTAGTTTAATTTGATTGCAGAATTAAGCATGTTATTTTGTTTACAGAAACCTCGACATACTCACTTGAAAAGCAAGCATGCTTTCTGTAGATGTAAGCAAAAAAAAAAAAAAAAACCTTCCTCTCTCGATTTATTGTGCTTCTGTTTTGTCAGATTAATGGTTACCATATAATAGTAAATCAGATGCATTTTGTATTAGTATATACTATTTCTATTATTTATAATAATATTTTTATTATAAAATAATTTTATATTAAATAGGACATGAATTAATATAATGAATTCCAATGTACAAAAAATATATTTTTTTAATATAAAAATTTCAAAATTTTCTCTTAGTAAAATTTTATTTAACATAGAATTCATAATCATGCTTTTCTGCGCCCCTTGTTATTTACTATAGCCATTACCCATCCAAAAGAAACCATTCTTTATTTTTCTCCATTGTTATTGTATTACTTATTATTATTATGATTACTCTTTTTGTCTCCATTTGCATAGAAATTCCAAATTGGGGTCCTAAACATGAAATCATGTCTCCTATTATTCCATTGGTTCAGTTTTCAATTGGTTTGAAAAGGCATGAGGTCATTTGAGGAATAAGGTCGTTATTTATTAATTGAGAGGACTCATTGCTCGAGATGTATAATTACTTCCTTTGTCCACTTCTAATCTAAGACTGCTTCAAAACTATTGGATTTGGCCAAGGGCCAAATTCGAAATTAATGTTTTGAAATATTTTTATTGAGTATAGAGAAAGATTTATATGAAATTTTTAATGTTAAGTTTATGAAATTTTTTATTAGAAATAATTAAAAAAATGTTAATAATTTGAAATGTTTTGTTATATAAATTAAGTGTATAAAATATTTAAAATTTTTAATAAATTTTGATAAATTTTTTAGATAGGTATTTTTAGTAAAAATATTTATAAATTTTTTACTGTTAAATAAGTATTAATTAAAATTTAAACTATAAATGATATTTTTAATAATTTCTTACATATTATTAATTTCACTCTATCAATTTATCAATTTAGATTTTTTAATAAAATTTTTTTAAATCATATTCAGAAAAAAAATTTTCATAAATTTTATTTAAGTTTTATCCTTCAAGCATATGATTTAAATATGATTGACGTACGATTTCGTTACTCAAAAGAACATAATTCTAATTAATTTCTTTGTTTGGATAAAAATACTTTTGAACATTTCATTAGATCCATAACCCTCGATCTACTGATAAAGATGCTAGAAATTTAGAGTTTTGCATTGGAGATGGGAAATATAAATTCATTCTTTTTGGTAAGAAAGAAAGCAAGAAAATGGTAAGGAAAGAAAAAGTTTCAATCTAACAGTTAGAGCTACATGAGAACATGTGTTATTTTGCAACTCAACCATTGAATTAAAATACTTTTCTTCCTTTTCTCTCTTCTCTTCTTACCAAACAGATTATTAAATGTATAACTATAGCTACTTGTTATTGATACAAAGAATAAAATTTTACTTGAACCATCACTCCTTTGATGGTTCAAATTATCATTTTAAAGGTGAAATATGGACCCTTTCAGCCAAATTGGGTAGCTTGGTTTGGATTAGAGTTTCAATTCGAAGGCCAATTCTATTAGTTATCCAAGGCTTTTCGGAAGACAATTAACCAAGCCGAACACAGCCAGCCTTTTTTTTTTTTTGTTGCACAATGGACATGTACAGCCAAGAGCCAACCATGAACCATTGCAGGGTTCCTTGGGCTCAAGTTTTTACACATGCTTTACTTGATTTTTTGTGCTTGGGAAATTGCTATGCTTCATTCTTAAATTGAAAGAAAAAGTTGTTAAATGGTTTTGTTTATGTTATTTCATGGTTGAGTAGTTTGTCAGACATTGAAAAGGACAGTGGACATGACCTATCATGAAGAGAAAAGTTTGGGGTGTGGCGATAGTATTTCGGGATGTGTTCCGATCTAAAATCAACAAAGCATGCGAAAGAATATGGAGAAAGACAAAGGGCAGATATAACTAAGGGAAGAAGAGAAAGTACTAGAATTATGAATGTGTTACATATTTATACCTTGCAAATGATGACATGACTGATCAACTTGCCTGGTGTTTAGCTGCTGAAATGACAATCGGAGTTACATTGGTGTTGACATGATCATTGAAGTATAATAGGTTTAAAGGTTTTTAGTTATGCTAATTGTTTTCACGTTTCATAACTTTGAGGTTGAAGATTAATCATAAGTTTCCTAATTCCTGCAATTGGCATTTGATTGATAAAGCCTTGATATTGTCGTGCAATCAAACTGTATTTAAACCAAGATTCCAGCCCACACAACAACCAAGAAGAATTTTGCATGATTCTAGAAATATATGTAGAAAGAAGAAGAAAAATAAAGAAATAGAAAGAGAGAAACAAGAATAAAAGAGAGAATTTAGTTGAGAGAGAATATGATTGATTTTTCCATAAAGAATGCAATCTGTTACAATTCGCTTTTGTACCACCTTTCGAGAATATATCTCACACGGTTACTTGTTTGCTACATTCAAAATAAAATAACTTACTTGCTTATTAAAATGACTAGCTTAATGGACTGACTATTACAAGCTTATAATATCTATAACCCAATATCATAAAACTTATAGCAGGCCCATTACAATTTCAGATCGTAACACCGCCTCCTCATTCAACAAATCCTTGTCCTCAAGGATTGAAAGAAGGAAAATTGTTCTACAATTCATATAAGTTCTCCCAGGTGGTATCTTTTGGATAACTGTTACTCGATTGCACCAATACTTCAGTGATTGCTCTCTATTTTTTCTTGTTCAACCTTCTATCAAAATGGCAACCTGCTCCCTTGTTATCACTCCCTCTGCATCTATCATTAACAGTTGACGTTGTGTTGGAATCTTACCAATGTGTAGTTTGAGCCATAACACATGAAAAACAAGATGAACCTTAGCTTCTGAAGGTAATTCCAATCTGTAAATTGCTAGACTAATTTTCTCCAACATTCTATATGGACCAAAAACCCCTGCTGCTGACTTCAAACAAGATAGTATGTTTGGAGTTTAAGATAAACTACATCACCAATTTGAAAATGTCTATTAGTTCTATGTTTGTCAGCCTGCTGTTTCATCCTGTTTCTGGCTCTATCTAGATGAAACCTTAATAACTTGATCATAGCTTACCTTGCTTAAAGACTTCTATCGACTTTTTCACCTCTTAAATCTCCAGATAGGTAAGGCATACGAGTTAAGGCTGGTTAACCATAGTCTATCTCCAGGTAGGTAAGGCATAGGTAGGTAAGGCATATGAGTTAAGGCTGACCAACCATAGACTATCTACAGGTAGGTAAGGCATATGAGTTAAGGCTGGCTAACCATAGACTATCTACAGGTAGGTAAGGCATATGAGTTAAGGCTGGCTAACCATAGACTATCTCATATGGGGTGGTTTGTATGGACATGTGGTAACTAGTGATATACCACTACTTAGCCTATGGTATCTCTTTTGCCCACTATTTAGGCTTTTCCTCGTTCATACATCTAAAATAGGTTTCCAAACAGTTGTTAAATCTCCAGGTAGGTAAGGCATATGAGTTAAGGCTGGCTAACCATAGACTATCTCATATGGGGTGGTTTGTATGGACATGTGGTAACTAGTGTTATAGCACCACTTAGCCTATGGTATCTCTTTTGCCCACTATTTAGGCTTTTCCTCGTTCATACATATAAAATAGGTTTCCAAACAGTTGTTAACAACCTCAAACTGTTCGTTTGTTTGGGGATGATATGAAATAGACATTTTCAACTTAGTTCCAAGCAACTTAAACAATTCTTTCTAGAATAAACAGGTAAAAACCTTATCTTGGTCTGATGTAATAGTATTCGGCACCCCATGCAGTTTATATGTATTGTCTAAGTAAGCTTGAACGATAGTAACATTAGTGTAAGGGTGAGAAAGAGTGATAAAATAAGCATATTTACTTAATCTATCTACTACCACCATAATCACATCCTTCCTAAATGATTTAGGTAAACCTTCAATGGAGTCCATAGATACATCAAACTATACCTTATCTGGAATAGGGAGAGGTTGAAGTAAACCAGGATAAGTAGCAACGTCATACTTGCACCATTGACAAGTTGAACATTCCCTTTAGAATTACCTTACTGCCCTTTTCACACCCTTCCAGTAAATCACACTGGCCATTCTTCTCATAATGGCTTCCACTCCAGAATGCCTCTTTCCACTGAATTATGGAAATAGTTCAATAAATCCTGTCTCAATTCTGGATTAGATCCAACCACTAGTTTACCTTTCTTCTTAGTTGATCAGACTACGTTGTAAATTTAGGACACTGTTCATGTTTATGCTTGATCTTGTATAACAAATGTATCATTGCTGGATCCTAGCTAGGATTGTTTAATCCAGGTGATCAGCTCATTAGCCATAAAAGAAATGGCACATAACATGGCTGCAGGTTTCCTTGAAAAAGTATCAGCGGCCTTGTTGGTTGATTATTTTTTATCAACGAGTTAATAATCGAATCCTATCATCTTCATCACTCAAAGCTGTTAAGAATGAGTACTAGTTTTTTTTTTCAAGCAAGAATCTCGGACTTTGGTTATCTATTTTGATTTGAAAGTGCCTCCCAGTCAAATAAGTGCTCCACTTCTTGACAGCATTCAATTTAGCTACCATATCTTTTTCATAAACTGACAAAGTTTGATATCTAATGGATAAAGCTTTACTATAAAAAGCAATTGGCCTCTGCTTTTGGCTCAAGACAACTCTAATACCAAAGCTTGAAGCATCTACTCAACTACAAAAATAGCATTGAAGTCAGGTAAAGTTAAAACAGTTGCTGTTGTCATAGCTTCTTAAAGTTTCTCTCAAGCTATAGTGGCTGACTCTTGCCAATTAAAGGCATTTTCTTGAAAATCTGTAAGGGGTTTCGCGGTGACTCCATACTCTCTAATAAACCTGCGGTAATAACCTGTCAACCCTAAAAATCCCCTTCACTTCTTAATGGTTGTAGGTACCGGCCAATCCTTTGTACAGTCATTTTTTTACTGTCCATGGCAACTCCTTTTGTACTCATAACGTGCCTCAGGTATTTAATCTCTGAAGCTCCCAAATCACATTTCGATAGCTTGACGTATAGCTAGTCTTTTACCAACACCTCAAACACTCGTTGCAAATGTGATAAATGATCTTCCCAGGCTGGTGAATAAACCATAATATCTTAAAAAAAAACACTAACACAGACTTTTTAAGGAAAGGTTAAAAGATACTATTCATGAGACTTTGGAAGGTAAAGGGTGCGTTGGTTAACCCAAAGGGCATTACCAAGAACTCATTGCGTCTTTGGTGAGTCCTAAAAGCAGTCTTGTGTAGATCTGCAGGACTCATTCTTATTTGATAGTAGCCAAACCTAAGATCTAGCTTAGAAAACCTTAAATAAACATATGATAATTATCTAATGTGACTTTAAAAAAAAATCCACCACCAATATATAAAACAACTACCTTAAAATTTTACTTTAATGTTTTGTTTGGTTTTTAAAATTAGTAATCAACCCATAAATTCTAGGATGTTTATTCTTAAATTTGATCTTCTTTCGTCCATTAATTTCTTTATTCACAAAAAAAAAAAAGTTAATGCCCATAGTTTACACCAGAGATTTAACCTATTAATCTTTATTTCGAGGTTAAAACTTTTAAACGTTAACAAACAAATTCATATATAGATAGGAAGTTTCAATCATACTTTGGTCAATTACAATATAATGCACCAACAAATTAACGAAAAGCATATGATCACAGTACATCTAACATGAAATCAGAAGTACTGTCGAATTCAAACATTCTGGCCACTTTGGTTTGTGGTATTTTGACTGTAAATGCTCCACATACTGTAATGATTATTTCCAATTCTTGACATACATAAGTGTTTCACAGCTTCTGTCTTAAATAGTTGACATTTTGAGACAGTTGCAATAACCACCTTCTAATCAAGTCTTCTAAACCTTACCTCTGATTGAAGCTCAGATGAAAAGTAGCAAAATATCCCAAAGAATTCTGATAGTTAACCCACCTTAGCTCCCATGGATTCTGCAAAAATGGCTCTCAGTCTCAGGTTTAGCATCCAACTGCTATTCGTAGGATCATAGCGTGCCATCTATTTGGAGCATCCATTAACCAATATAGAGGATTTGGAACAACGACATGCATGTTTAATTTTAGATTCGGTTTCTAGGAAGCATTTATTGTTTTAGTAAAACACTTGTTCCACAAAAGTTCTAATTAAAACAGGCAAACGAAGATTCTAAGATGTGACACTTCTCATCAATAAGTATGAGATTACATTGCGCCAATCTTTGACAACATTGAAACCCTCAGGACTCCAACTATTTCGGTGAGAGAAACGAGCCCAACAAGTAAACCTTGTTGATCCACCACCCACACTCGGTGCACATGTTTAGAGACAACCTTGTCAATCACTTCAGAGAGGGGCGAATCAGGCTGGCAATTCACAAGTTCCCTTGGAGAGACCCCCTCCCGAGCTGCAAATAAAGGGCTTGTTGACACTAGCTCGATGAATTCTTGTGCCCTTAGAGGCAACCATGTTTGCAGTGCAGAAAAATGGCAACCCCTCAAATCTGTTGCAGAAAATGTACCTATCAGCTTCCTCCCTTTGCCCTGATATTAAAACTTGAAAAATCAGGAAAACGGATTGGCCTGAAGACATTAACTGGGGCATTGTAATGACAGGCACAACATACATAACATTATAAAGCAATGATGTGAGAAAAACGATCTGGTTACCTCGTTATAGATTAGATCATTCCCAGATTATTATTACAATTGAGTTCTTCAATTTTATTTCTGGAGGAGAGAGGGACTTACATTTATAAGCTGTCTGTGATCTTCTCCAATATCATTAGAGGACTGAACAATAGGAACAGCATTGAGCAAAGCAGTCCTCAAGCATTTGATGGCTTCAATAACTTTGGTACGATCGTTTATGGCATAAACATTCTCATTTATGGCACCTATTCCCTTTACACTGCTTGATAAGATCCCCTCCAATTCAGGGGCATGGTCGTTGAGGAATTTCAGTAAGTCCATTTGTGTAAGCATCTTATAGCTTGATGCAGACTCCACGAGTTCAACTCGTTGGATATTCTCCGTTTGGCTGTCCATTGGGACCAAGGCTCGGTGGATTCCCTTGCAAAACAGTTCCATACACTCTAAAATGCTGTTCAATGAGATAAAAAAGATAAACCACAAATCCAATTATGGCCATAAATTAAATCTTACTGGCACTATACCAGAGTTTTCTGTGCACTTGAAAACAAATCTTTGAGGATCAATTACTAATTGCAACAATGTAGGTTGAAAACATAATTATGCAGGAACATTTTCATTTATCTTTCAATTTTTTATCCTTAAAGACACTACTTTTTTTCACCTACCAAATTAATTCAATGCCCCGCCATACAGATGATTGAGTCTGTTGCATAACCCCTTTTTTGGGATTATTGATCACTTTATAAATTTTTATTCTTTCTTTGCAATTGCATTTCGATGTTGACTGCTTTTAATTTTTATGTTGGTACGAAGGAATTGCTGTCTAAAGAAAAGTAAAGAGGTTGCCGTACTAAAGAGATTGCAAACTTTAGATCTACCAACTCTTAAAAGTGGATATGAGAAATAATAACTTTATGTAGGATTGAAAAAATTATGTAAAAAATAAACATCAGTTTAAAACATGACAAAACAATTAAACTTTTCCAATAAACTAACAATACTTCATGTAAAAGGCACACCAAAATACCTAAGTTACGAGTTGTAATACGTACCTAGTGTTTGGGTTCAGAGTCCACAAGCTAAGTCCCTCAAAACAGTGTCCTATAATAGACGACACTGGCACCATCATCTTCCTCTGAAGATCAGCAACCACTTCAACACTACCGCCCATCATTTGATCACGATCTTTATCATCAGCAATGTATGCCACAATATCAAGCATGGTAACCATCCCTATATAGTGCTTCCTCACAACCCCAGTCTGTTTGTAAGACTCCATAATCATTGAGCCACCTGCCCCAAGCCATTCCCCTGGAGGTGCAGCCACGGGCACCGCCACCACCCTGTTAGCCACCAATGCGTTCATGGTGTCAGCTAGCGTCGCCGTGTATGGTACCTCCACGAGTCTCCTCTTGTTCACCATTACATCTTTCACCGTCTTCTCTACTAACCTTAGAGTACCTTTAGCGGCGGTGGCGTCTTGCTCATCCCTTCGTTGCTGCATTATTGTTGTTGTAAATGTTTGCTAACTGCTTTCCCTAGACTTTGCTACTTTTAGAAATGGGAATGATTTTCTGTTTCGGATATTATAGAATTTTATGTGAGTAGTGCAGTACGTACATGCACGTGTCGAAGATGTCGCATCGTTTGCATGGCTAAGTTAGAAATGCCACGTGGTTCGTGCTGCAAGAGGAAAAACCCTTACATAACACGTGGACGGTGTCGTCAATTGCTAATGGCTCACGCCTAGATGTTCTGGTTAAATGAATTTTAATTTTTTCACAAAAAAATCTTTTTTTTTAATTATTTACAAAAGAAAAAGTTATAATCTGAAGATATGCAGATAGAAAAAAGAAATCATAAATGCTAAACCTCAAACTTACTTAATTTCACTTTATAAGAGTACCCATTCAGATTTTTTTGCCCATAAAAGCAATTCTTGTGTCCAAGTATAATCTAAATTAACCTTCATTTATCACTTGTTAGTAGAGATGCCAGCATTATCTATCACCGGTGAATTTCAATCCTACTCGATTTTATAAGGTATTATTCTTTTTTGTAAATTAAATTTCAAGCCAGATCGAATAATAATGATAAAAAAATAAGTCAGATTTTAAGTAAACCCACTCCAACTCAATCAAATAAATATAATTATTTTTTAAATTATTTATTTAATTTTATATTTATATTTATAAAATAATATTTTATATTAAAAATAATATTTTATTAATTTTTGGGTATAATCGGATGGAATATGATTTTATATAATGTTGGATCGAATGGAATTCAAATTATAAAATTGAATCGGGTTTGAGACAAGCAAAAATCTATTTCAATCTAATCCGTTACCATCCCTACTTATTGTCATAACGTATAAATCAATAGACTTACTACTAAATATGATTTTCAGGAGTCATTACCAATCTTTTATGTTTAGGTATGATTGGTCACCTGATCGAATTTATCTCATTTAAAGAAAAGTTTTAAGATTGACTTAAGTACTTTTAAATAGTATATTCTGATCCACGAAATCAGATTTTAGGTTTCAGAATATGGTTACGTATAAAGAAGGTTATAATACATCCACAACGTCCATCCAAATGATGTTACCGGTTTGATTTTAAATTATTCAAGTCTTAAATATGTTTATAATTTATCAAAATATTTAATATTGAAAATTAATCTTAAAATTACTATAATAGTTTGGTAGCAATTTAAGATAGTTTTCTTACTTCAAGAGTATTCATGGAGACTAATGTCTCACGTTGAAGAGACTCTGTCGTTGGATTTATTAATATATTTTATCAAAAAAAAATAATTAGTAAAATCTTTTAATAGTTTAGTAAGATTTACTTTGATGCAGATCTTCCAATAGCTTGAAGAGATTTTATTATAAATATAAAAATTTTCATTTTTGAGAAAACTTATTAAATCTTTCAATAATTTGATAAGATTTAACTCAATATGCAATCCTCCAATAGTTTGAGATGTTAAAATACAAAAATTTTATTTTTTGAAAATTAATTTATGAAATTCTCCAATAGTTTGGTAGTTTTCATAAAATTTAAATTTACAAAAAATCCTCCAATAATTTGTTAGGATTCATGAATTTATTTAAAAAGAGTTTTTTCATCATTTTTTTATTATTTTTTAAAAAAACTAATAGAAGGAATTTTTACAAAATATTTAATAAATAATAAATTACTCAATTAAAATAAAATAAATAATAAAAAACTTAAAATATAAATATAAATAAACTTAAAATATAAAATATAAAATGATAAAAAATAAAATCAAACAATAAAAATAAAATAAAAAAAGAAAACCTACGAACGAGAACATGCAGGCCGTGTGCGGGTCAATAAGTTGACGCATATATCCTCGCTGGACAAAACAGTGTTATTTGGCAACAATATAAAAGTCAACTCTTCAGCCTTATCTTTAAAAGTGTTTGGTCTTCTCTCTCTAGCTAAATTTCTCTCTGCCTTCTCTCTAAAAAACTTAAGAACATTTAATCGAAAACTAGGCAACTTGTCAATTTCTGAAAATTTTTGTTGGAATTCCATCAAAAAATTGAACAAAAAATTCAAACCTTTAAACCTTAAAACCCAGCTTTTCAGAAATTTCACAAAAATTTATAGATTTTTCCAAAAAGTCAAACTCCAATCCTAAAACGTCGAATCCAAATCCTAGCACTTCAAACCTAAACCATGAACTTCAAACTAAACTTAGAATCTGTAAATCCAGAACCTTCAAAACTATAAACTAAACCCAGAAATTTTCTAGAATTTTAACATAGATTCTTTCATCCCAAAAAAATCAATCATGTCTCGTTTTGCAATATTGTGTCCAATTTATAATTAGTCCTCGGTAGAAATTTTAAGGTTCAAATAAAACTAATACAGACTTGAATCTTAGAATTGGATTCTGCCCGAATAGAATCAATTCAGGCCTACATCCTAGAATTTGATCCTGTTCAACATGATTTTAGACCTAGGTCTTGTAAATTGTCTAAGTTGAATCCTAGTTTTATCCAGAATTGAAATCCCCTTGTTCAGTAGATTTAATTTCCTTATTCAATCGTAAATCAAGAAGAAAAAGAAAGAATAGTAGTAGTAGTAGTAGTAGTAGTAGTAGTAGTAGTAATAATAATAATAATAATAATAATAATAATAATAATAATACTAGTAACAATAACAATAATAGCAATAATAATAAATAATAATAATAATAATTCTAATAAAATAATAATAATAATAGTAAAATAATCGACACCAATTGATCATGGACACAAATAAATGTCTACAGCTGCCTTTTTTGTACCTTGTTATATAGGGATGATGCAAAGACTTTGACATACACTCTATTTCGACTCAAAAACGAGAGTCAAATTAGTAAGAAAAAATGACTGGGACTATGACACGAATCAAAAAGACTATCTAAATTGAGTCGAGATCAAACGACTAGGATTGAACCGCAAGTCAAAAAAATGATCTAGATTGAACCAAGATCAAATGACCGAGATTAAACTGTAAGTCCGAAAAACTAACCTGGACTGAATCGAGATCAAAGTTAGGTGATTGTGGTCAAACCATGTCAAAAGATGATCTAGACAAAGCCGAAATTGAACGATGAGATTGAACCATAAGTTTAGAAAAATGATTTAAACCGAGCTAAGATTGAATGACCTGGATTGAACCGTAAGTCTAGAAGGATGACCCAAACCGAGTCAAGGTCGAAGCTAGGTGACCATAGTCAAACCATGGTCAAAAAATGATCTAGATAGAATTGAGATCGAATGACCCGGATTGAATCGCAAATCAAAGAGATAATCTAGACTAAGTCGAGATCAAAACAAGTGTTTAGGATTAACTGTAAGTCTGAAAAAAATAATTTGGACTGAGCCAAGATCAAACAAATGATAAATGATAATACAATGATGTAAGTGCATGCCCTATCTAGGATGCAAATGAAATGTCAGTTATGGTACTGAAGTTCCAACAACTTTCTTCTGCAGTTTCATTTTTGTATATTTCTTGCAATGAGATTACAAACCATTCTTTGTTACTTAGGATAAGCACTAATCTTCATCCCAAGGGGAGTTTTCCAAATCAATGACTTTATCACACTTTGAAGATTTTATATTTGGCCCTTGTCCCTTTCAATTATCTCAAAGTAATACACAATCTCTTATGACATTACTCAATTCTTAATCATTATCTCAATTTCAAAATATAAGATGCAAATTAGGTACTTTTTCTATTCATGGTAAAAGCATAAAAAGGGAAAGGCAAATATTGAAAGTGGAACATAAATAGGATGAAATAAATATCATTTATTTATAGAAAAAGCAAATTATAACTGGTGGCTAAGGAATAAAATAAAAGTATATAGAGATGGCTATTTGGGATAGCAATACCCAAGACAAACAATCGAATAATCATGACAACAATTTTGGATTTCTTCAAAAACTTAAGCATATAATGCCCCTACACTTCTGAGTTCTTCGAAATCCACTGATTTTGGTGTTCCTCTCAAATGATGCCATCTCCCTTTTATCCAAGTCGCCTTTGCAGGTTTTCAACTCAAATAACCTCCATTTATTACAAATCACTATTCTAAGTTTTTACCTTAAACTCTTTTTTTTTTGTTGGCCCAAGTCGCCCTTTCAAGTTTTTAACTTGAACCTTTTTTTTTTTAAACAAAGTATTTTTTCACAACGTCAAAATTTATGGGATTTAAAAGGTCATCTCCATCCATCTCTGACAGAATTAGAGCTCTTTCTAAAAAGGCTCTTTTCACAACATATGATCTTTCTCAAATGTGTAGTCCATTTTTCTCTATCATCATGTTGACTCAAGAGAATTCTTTTTAGCACCAACTCAAGAGAATTCTTTTTAGCACCAACTTTGTTTTTTAAAATTGACAAAGTTGGACCTTTTTGTCATGAGCCTCATCATTCTTTTTTGGTATAATTGGCCATGACAAAGTGCTACCAATATCTTTTCCTCAATGAAATTCAAGTGCTCATAATGCTTCTGGATCTATTCAACATCTTCTAGCCCTACTTCTCTTAGAACTCTCAAAGATAAGATTTCTACTTCTACTGGCAATATAGCTTCCATCTCGTAAACCAAAAAAAAACAAAATTGATTCGATGGAGGTACATAAGGATGTTCAGTAGGTATGCAAAGTAAAAGGTAATTTTTCATGCTAATTTTTATATGTCTCAATCATCTTTTTCATAATCTTTTTGACATTCTTATTAGCAGCCTCAACTACTTTTTTTTTTTTAGCTAAATGGAGCTGAATTATGATACTTAATCTTAAACTGAGTACATATTTCTTACATTATCTCACTATTCAAGTTCTTTGCAATATCTAAAATAATCCTTTTTGGGAGTCTATATCTACAAATTATCTTTCTTTTAATAAATTTACAAACTATTAATCAAGTTATAGTTGTGAAAAAAGTTATTGTGACCTATTTAGTGAAGTAATCAATTATCACAAAAATAAATCTATTCCCATTTGATGCTTTGGGGGTGATAGAACCAATGATATCCATCATTCACATAAAAAATGACCAAGGTAATGCCATAACATGTAAAGCAGTGGGTGGAGCATGAATCTTGTCAGAATAAATATAGCATTTACGACACTTTCGAGCATAATCAATGCAATTTCTCTCCATTGTTAACCAATAATATTGACTCACATAATTTATCTTGCCATCATATATCCACTTGCATGTGCTTCACATACGCTATTATGGACCTCCCCAATGACCTTTTTGGCCTCAGAGGCATTTGTATAGTGCAATAATACTTAATCATCACTGTTTTTCTTGTACAAAACTTCCTTATCTAAAAGAATCCTATAGCTAATCTCTTTTGGATTCTCTTATCATTTTACGTTGCTTGATCCAGGTATTGTTGCTCCTTTAGATATTGTAGAATGTCATAATACCAACAATTTTCATCTTCATTCTCCTCTAGACTAGCACAATGCACTGACATATCCCTAACATCTAACTTAATGGGTTGAATTTTGACAGTATTACCAATTCGCACCATTACAGCCAGTATGGCTAAAGTATCAGCAATCTAATTTTTTTCACAAGGCAAATGTTCAAACTAGATTGTCTCGAATTGCTTGCACAACTTTAAGATGTATTTATGATATGAGATGAGTTTTGAGTCCCTTGTTTCCCATTCTCTCTTCAATTCATAAATAACTAGAGTTGAATCCCTAAACACCTTTAATACTTCAATTTTCTGTCCAAAGCAATGTGTCAACCATATTTTTAGTGCAATTGAAGTTCAATATTGCTGTAACATGGTAGTAATGTTCTATAAGAGATATTAAAACCACTCCAATATTATGCCCCATGGCATTAGCAACCCCATCGAAATAAATTCTCCATGACTTTTTTTTTTTTTCTAGTTTTGAGATGGCCATTAAGTTTTCATCTAAAAAATCAAGTTTCATGGATTCATAATCTTCAACAGCCCAGTCTATGAAAAATTCAGTAATGGTACTTTTTTTATCACTATTTGGCTCACATATACTATGTCATACTTCGAAAGCATCACTTGTCATCTTGTGATTCTTTCTGACAATAATGGCTTCTCAAAAATATACTTAATTGGGTTCAATTATAAGCCAAGTTGCGTGGTAAAGCATATACTGCCTAAGTCTTTTAGCCATCTAAGCAAAGCACAACACACTTTTTTAATGATAAATACTTAGATTTGTACTCTGTAAACTTCTTACTCAAGTAGTAAATAGCTATTTTTTTCTTGCCAAATTTATCCTACTATCCCGCACACATCCTATTGACACCTCATGCACCACTATGTACAAAATCAATGGCTTTTCCAAAACAAGTGGTGCTAGAATTGAAAGATTTGATAGGTATTCCTTAGCCTTATCAAAAGCCTCTTGACATTTCTTATTCCATTTACTGAAATTATTCTTTCAAAAGAGTTTAAAAATGGGATCGCACTTAAAAGTAAGTTGAGAAATGAATCGAGAGTAGTACCTAAGAAACCTCAAACCTTTTTTAGTGTACTTGGCAGGGATAAATTTTGAATGGCCTAAATTTTGTCTGGGTTAACTTTTATTCCTTTTTTGCTAACTACAAAAGCCAACAATTTCCTTGACTTGGGCCCAAACGTACATTTAGACGGATTTAACTTAAGCTGAAATTTTTTTAACCTCTCAAATAATTTTCTAAGGTTAACTACATGGTCCTCTCTCTTTTGAGATTTTATGATCATATCATCTACACACACCCCAATCTCTTTGTGCATCATATCATGAAAGAGTGTCACCATAGCCTTTTGATAAGTTACCTCAGTATTTTTTAATTCAAAAGGCATAACATTGTAATAAAAGGTTTCCTACATAGTTACAAACGTGATCTTTTTCATATCATTTTGAGCTATCTTTATTTGATTATAGCTAAAGAATTCATCCATAAAAGAGAACACCACATGTCGAACCGTATTATCCATCAATGTATCAATATAAGATAGAAGAAAATTATTTTTTCGGCTAACCCTATTCAAATCATGATAATCTATGCACATTCATACCTTTTCATCTTTCTAAGGGATAGGTACTATATTGGCCACACATTTTAGATACTTGGCCACTTGCAAAAAGCCCATATCAAATTGCTTCTTTACGTCTTTTTTAATTTTTAGCAACATCTTCGATTTTATTTTTCTTAATTTTTGTTGGATTGGCATACATTCAAGCTTTATGGGTAGCCTATGTTCTACTATTTTAGTACTGAACCTAGGCATATCTTAGTAGGACCAAGTAAACACATATACAAATTTTTAAAGCAGATCTTTTAATCATTGTCTATCAATTGCTAGGAGTGAGGTAACAACGTTGACTTCTTTTCTATTTACAATATCACCTAAATTGATCATCTTAGTAACTTTTTGATGAGACTTAATTAATCTCATTAAGTTTTGAGGTAAAGTGTATTCTTCAAAGTCTTCTTTAGTGTCAAATTCATTAATATTAATTAAGTTTTCAAAATTAAATCTCTAATAATTGTCATGATTAACTTTATATTCATTTGGGAACCTAAAATTGAGTGAAATAAGATATATTAGCACAATGCTTTGATGCGAAAATGGATTAAATAGAAGAAATGGATAAAATGCATGCTTCTATCTTTTTATTAAAATAATGAAAAATAAAAAGCCCAAACATAAAAGATCATTCCAATGCTTTTAGGCATAAGCAATTGGAAATTATAATTACATTGAAAGAAAATTAAAGATGGCAAGCATCTAGATGACACTCCAATTCTTTAGCTCATAGTTTGGTGGGTATAGATAAACCAACACTTCTTCCTTTTAGCTATCTTTGCCTACCATATGAATGGACAATTCAACAAAAGCTTCTTCCCACCGTAGTTCTTTTTTAATGTTCTCTTCAGCTCCCAGGTACATATATCCTCTGAGAATAAATATTTCGTTCAAATAGGGAACACGCATCGGCCTATTTCTTGACCTCCTCCTGTTATCTCACGTTTCTTCTATTTCACAACCCAAACTAGTTTTTTGTTGTTATTTTCAATCATTGGTGGCTCTTTTATCTCTTGTAAACTTTTACCCAAACCAACTCTAATATTTCAACCCTTATTAATCATCTGACTGATCACAATCTTACTGAACTTAGGTTGGTGCACTTTAAGTCCTCTTTCTACTACATTGACAAGTTTAAAGATTAATAAGAGCATTCTAATGACTATTATGCAACTTTTATATATGGGGCATTTATAGGTTCAGTTACTAGCAAATCTTCTTCTCTAACCATAATCACCAATTGACTTTTCACATTAAATTTAATATTTTGATATAATGAAGAAAAAATAGCACCTGCTGCATAAATCCATGGTCTCCCCAATAAATAGCTATAGGATGAAAAAATATTTATAACCTGAAACTTTATATTGAAACCACATGGTCTAATTTGTATGGCTAACTCAATGTTTCTCAACACTTTTCACCTATTCTTATCAAATGCTCGGATCACCATATGACTGTTTTGGATGTGGGACATATCAAAGGGTAATATGGTTAGAGTAGACATGGGCATGACATTAATAATTGAACCATTATCAATAAAGACTTTGGCTATTATGTGGCTTTTGCATTTAACAGTGATATGCAAAGCTTTGGTACTTCTTTTTCTCTCGAGTGGAATCTTATCATGATTAAAAAATATGTAATGTGGTAGCAATAAGTTTTCTACTAAATGGTTCACATATTCCACAAATATATTATGCGTCACATAAGCCTACTTCAACACCTTTAGTAAGGCATTGCGATGTGATTCTGAATTAAGTAGCAGTGACAATAAAGAGATTTTGGCTGACATCTTGTTCAGTTGCTTTACCACAGAATATTCACTATGCTTCATCAATTTTAAAAACTCACAAGCTTTTTTTTCTGGCATTGACTTTGGGATGTTTTTCTTTGGAATCAATTCTAGCTCAATCTATTTCTCCATCACCTTCATTTTTTCTTTCTTTGCTTTCTCTAAGGTCTTCAAAGTATAATATCTTTCATTTCTGGTCATGCCACCTACATTGGTTATATTAGTAGCCTCAGATTTTTGCATAACTTCTTCTTACCCCTAGACTATTACCTTGTAACCATAATTTCATAGTATAGATTTCTCATTTTTGTAAGAGAATAGACTTAGGACTTTGAAGATCACTAGCTTAGGGGTAAATTTATCTTTGGCTAATTTTGGCTTTTTTCACAACAAATGGTGATTGGCTTCAGCACCCATTTGATTGTCATGGTTATTTCAGTATTTTTTTAGGGTTCTATTTCATCATACAACTTTATCTGGTAAGAATCTATTAGTTTTTGTACCTCACATGAAACTGCTTGCATCTTTTAATAGAGTGCCTTGGAGCTCTGCTATGATACTTGCATATTTGATTCGAGACACATTTTCCACAATAGGTGCATAGGGCTACTAGTTGTATCAATCTAACCTCATATAAAGCCTCGTATAGCTGACCAAATGACATTTTAAATTTTTACACTCTTCTTTTCATATGCTTTTTGTCCTTATTCAATGCATTAATTACATGATTGGGTAATGGGTTATCATTGACATTAGTACTGTGTTTCCAGTGGTGTCAAAATTTATCAGCCTTTCTTTAATAAGACTTCACACTTTATATTTCAAAAAAGTGCAATTCTCAATAGAATGGTCAGCCACCCTATAATGGTAGTCACAATATTTAGTGAAATCATATCACTTGAGATAGGAAGGTTCAAGTTGTTTTGTAAGGTTAAGAGCAATCAAGTGATTCTTGTAGAGCTCTTGGTACAATTCAGTGTAACTTATGGGAAGAGGATCAAATGTAGGCTTTTTCTAATTTTTTGATTCTCGCACACCACTTATTAAGGTAGTTGGACGAATAAAGACCTTGTTGTGGATGGATAAAAAGATCGTGTAGTAGAAGCATAACTTACAATAAAATGATATGTGGGATAGATCGATTGAGGGTAGTTTTTGAATTGCTATACCTCAAAACTCACGGCATGAACCTTATTTTCTTTCTTTTCAGGCACTTTTTTAGCAATAAAAGACTCTTCCCTTTCAAGTTTACCATTTTTTATTACATTTTCAATGATTTCATTTAAAATCACCATATCAATAAAATTTTGAGTCATGTTTTTTATCATCTTCTCATAGTACAATGACTTTAGAGTGCTTACAAATAGTACTATTTTTTTTGTTAATGGTGCTTGTACTTGAGTAGTGACATCCTTTCACTTTTAGGTATACTCTTTGAAGGACTTAAATACTTTCTTCTCTATTCCTTGTAATAAAAGGCAATCAGAAGCCATATCTATAATGTAATGATAGTGGTTGATGAAAGATCAAGTCAAATCCTTCCAAGATCTTATGCAAGCCCTGTCTGACTAAATATACTACCTTACAATAGACTCAGTTAAGCTACTTGAAACAAATGCATGAGCAATTCTTATTACTGGCATGTGCTGCCATATTACGACAATACATTATGATGTGTGTAATAGGGCACTTAGTAGCATCATACTTCTCAAACTCTGGTGCTTTAAACTTTAGTGGTACATCACTTTTGGCATCAAATAAAGCCCTACAGCATCCATAGATCCATAAAAATCAATGTTTTTTATAGCTTATAATCTTTCTTCAATCATGTTTATTATTTGATTAATCTTAAAGTCCTCTGAGGATGCAATCATCTATAACTTCACTTTTTCTTTCTCTTCATCCAGATTAGGGATTTGGATTGACTTGACTGCCTTTTTAGCAAAGACAAGATTAGTGTAGCTTCGAACATTTACTTAACTAGGTGCATAAGGCATTCTCGGGTAGCTATAACTTTGGAACATCGTCTATTGTGGCTGAAAGTTTAGAGTAATTTGGGTCTGATGTGGACTAAAACCTGAAAGATACAATGACTAAGTAACTTCATACAAAACATCTTTTTATACCATTTTTTCTTTGTTTATCTTATCTAGAGCTTCAAGGATCTTGCCTAATTTCTCTTCAATTACCTCCTGAGCCTTTTTTAATCTTTCAAAATGATTTGCATTGTCTTGCCCCATCTTTCTAGCTTTAGCTCAAGTGTTATACAAATGTTAAACTATTCTTGCACCTTAGTACCATAATTTAAAATCAGTGACCATGATACGATGATGAACACATGTGATGCAATGCATGAAAAAGAAAGAATGAATAAAAAATATTTGTCCTTTGAAAGATTTCAATAAAAATGAACTTTCATTTATTTTACAGAAGTTTGTTTTACATCAAATCTTTTTTTTTTTGTGAAAGTGCCTAATTTGCTCGTACTAATCCTTAGCTTCCTCAATGAAGTTTAGCAGTTTCTGTTCATGCTCTCTTACTAGCATGACCAAAGCTCTCAATGTCTCAGCCTCCTCTGCCATTTCTCTTACCTTAATCACTACCTTACCTATTTGGGTTGTAAGATGCTCTATGTATCTTTATCTTCCCAACCCTTTTCTTTTACTAAACCATGCCTGATAAGATAATTCTTTATGCTTTTTTTAGAATGCCCTGATACGATTTCTCTGCTCATTCAACTTTCAGTTCAATATCTAGATATACTCTTTGAGCATTTCATTTTCATGTTGAGCTTCAACATAATCATCCTCCATTTAAGAGCATTCTTTTTTTAGCTTTTCATTCTCATAAGTCAAATCTGAATTATTTATTTCTTTAGCCTACACCTGTATGCACAATCTCTTGTGTTCTTGATGCAACTCCATTAGCTCTTTAAGGGCATCATCACGTTCTCTGATAACCTTTTGAGTCTTGCTTATGCTGTATTCCTTGAAAATCTTGTGGACTTAAATTTTTAACTTTTTTGCTTTTTCTTTCCACTATTTCTTTTTTTTTTAAAGCCTTAGAATTTCTTGTTTTAGTTTCTCTTTCTCCACTTCATGTTTTTTCTTTGTAAGTTCTGATTGTAAAGGCACATTATCCAACTCCTAATTCACTAACTAACATTAGTCCTTGAACATAGGTGCAACCTTTTTACTCTTTTTGGCTCTCTAAATCAGATATCTCTAAGTGACTTTATCAGTAAATGGTCCGGGGCCACCCTTTTGGGCTTCTTTCAAGCTTTGATTATGCCATCAATGTTTTAAAAAGTTTTAAGCTCCTCATACGAACAGTCAAATTGGTTATTCTTATATGTTATAAGAATAAATTGTTCAACTTTATACTATCTTCTTTACATCAATGGTGAATAACTTGTTGATCTTCATAAGCTTAAGAGTGGAAACCCTATCTCATTTCCATATTAACACAATATAGGTTATCAGTTCATCCATGAAACTAACCATTTCACCTGATAAACTATGAGCTTTTGCAGCAAACATTCCCATTCTTTCTAAGTCTTTATTTCTAACCATTCACTCTCACAAAATTTTTTAACTGAATTTCAACGACAAAAATAGAGTTTGGAGAAAGCATTCTTCTTGCATTCGAAATGATTCTTCATCCATAGATACAATAGTGACATACAACCCAAAAAATGAGCCTTATCATTTTGTTTATAAAAAATTAGAGATATGATGGTTTCTACCAATGTTATTAGTGCAGGATTGCATCCCCTTTCAATCTATTCAAATAAATCCATCGCCTCTATCTCAATATGAACTAAAACCCTAGGGAAAAAGATCATCCCATATATTACTAGAGCAAACACCTTCATTCCTTTATCATCATCTAGATGTTTGACAATAAAGTCTCAGAGAAACTCCTATGGATACCCTTATGCTTTCTCTTTTCTTGGATATGTTGAATCTATAAACTCCTTTTTTCATCTCTAAAATATGAGCCAGATTTTTGCCATACCATGATTTTTGCTTTTTTATATACACTCTATTTGGATACTGTAGATGCATACCCACCAAAGTCAAAAACTCTTTTATTGTTGGCACTAAATCAACCTCATTAAAGATGAAACAATGATATGCAAGATCTCAAAACTGTACCATCACTTTAATGAGTGAGTTTTTAACCTTCATTGATAAGAAATGTGCAATATGCCCAAACTTCTGACAAAAAGCTTATTGTCTTGAAAGAACCACGTTGTTCCATATATCTAATAGGCTTTTTGTATCATTTTATTTGAAGAGCAAATGAACTTCCTTTGGTAAAGTAGAGACATAACTGGGTGGTAAACAATCCATTTCTTCTTGCTGCCTTTTTTTTTATTCTATCATCATATCTATAAGCTAATCATATTTGAAAATTACAAACGATGCACAAACTTGACATTCTATGGGTTCCATGATGACTTTTGTTGAAAATATTTTTAGGGCAAAAACAATATGCAATCTACATATACATTTATAAATATACACAAGAGGAAAAAAAATAAAAAGACAAAAAATTGATTAGTCATCCTAATATAAAATAAAGAATAAACACTACAAAAGCAAGTAAAATAATAGCATGACTTTAAATTTTGGATTACTACAAAGGGTGGAGGGACACGACCCTATCTATGGGTTAGGCTCTTAAGGTTAACTATATGTGGCTTGAATTATTTAAACACTTCCAAATTGTTCATTACATCATTATCCATCACAAACTAGTAAGGCATCATGATCTTTGCCCACCATAGGCTATAAGTGGAAAGAGTTTAATCTAAGTAGGAGTGTTTCGCTAGCCCATATGAAGACATGAAATCTCACAAAGGCATAGGTACTTCACTTCCTCCCAAAGGACAAAACTCGAGTGTAAAGCTCATGTTATACACATATAAATAAATGACCAATATATATGAAAATGAATAAATGAATAACTAAACAAAATATAAGAAATGAAAAGAAAGAAATAGGAAAGAAAGACAAAAAAAAATTTAAATTTATTAGGCAAGGCGTGGATAATAAGAAACCATTTATTGGTCTGACTCTCAATATCCTAATGGAGTCACCAAATTATCATAACATATAAACTCGTAGATCTAATCGCTAGATATAATTTTTAAGAGTCATCACCAATTTTTTTTGTCAAGGTGTGATTGATGATCGAATCTATCCTACTTAAAGAAGAGTCTCATTATTGACTTAGGTATCTTTAAATAGTATATTCTAATCCACAAAATCAAATTTTAAGTTCAAGAGTACAATTACATGTAAGGAAGGTTATAGCACTCTCATAGCGGTCATCCAAAAGATGATACTAGTTTGATTTTAAATTATACAAGCCTTAAATATGTTTATAATTTATCAAAATATTTAATATTAAAAATTAATCTTAAAATTACTCTAATAGTTTGGTAGCAATTTAAAATAATTCTTTCACCTCAGAAGTATTCATGGAAACTAATGTCTCAAATTGAAAAGGCTTTGTCGTCAAGTTTATTAATATATTTTATCCAAGAAAATAATTAGTAAAGTCTCCAACAGTTTGGTAAAGTTTACTTTGATGTAAATCTCCTAATAATTTGATTAGATTTTATTGTTAAATATTTAAAATTTCATTTTTGATAAAACTCATTAAATCTTCCAATAATTTGGTAAGATTTAACTTAAGATGCAATCCTCCATAGTTTGGTAGATTCCATAGAAGTGTTAAAATGTCCATGAAAAATCCTCTAATAGTTTTGGTAAGATTCATGAATTTATTTGAAAAGAAGTTTTTTCATCATTTTTATTGTTTTCCAAAAGTAAAAATAGAAGGATTTTACAAAATATTTATTAAAGTAATAAATGTTGGATTAATTGGGGGTCCAGTATCTTTTTTAGGGACTCGGTATGTCGATTCATCTGGGGCGAGGTATCTCATAGTGGATTGGATTCGGTGTATGACACCAGCCTGTTGAGGCCTAATGGGTGAAGTATCCCCAATGAAAACTTGCAAGGCCCTTATGTCCACCTGTTGCTTAGTATGGGGCTCTACGCTACCAAAAGAGAAATAAAGGAAATTAGAGTTGCACTTCCCTATCCAGCTATAGCTTTTGGTGTAATCAGTAAGCGTTTGGATTCTTGAAAACAAATATTGTTAGCCCTTGAAATTGATCGTTATTTTGAAATGAAAAAACATTAAGCTAAATAAGCTTGATCAAGATTTTGAAAAAGATTTATTTAGTAAATGTTCTTAAGTTTTATATTTTGGTACTAAATAACATATGAATATTAAAAGCTTAAACAAACCTTTTTTTGTTTTCATATTTCTCAAATCAAATCTATCTTTAAAGATTTTTTATTTGAGCTTAAATGAAAGTCCAATTGTTGTTTTTAAAGTGAACTTATTCATTTTAGGACTTAATAAATTTTGATATATTGGTTTTGAGAAATTGATTAACTTAAAAAAGCTGTTTTACAATAACAAAGTTTTCCAACATTAAACTTATTTTATTTTTTATATTAATTCACAAAGTTTTAATATTTGAATTTTATATGGTTTGAAAGCTTTTGAGTCTAATTTCTAATGGATCAAACAAAATCATAAATCTAAATTTTCTAAGAAAAGATTTTGAATTTTTACTAGATACTCTGCAGTTGTTAGAAAACTGCACAAGGGTAATTTTGAAAATTCACTATAATTCGTACTCATGAATTAGGTAATGAATTTATATGGATAGAAGCCCTTTAAGTCTAATTTCTAAATCTTCAAATTGTTTATGATTTGGATTTGTATAACTTAAGATATAATCAAATTAGTGAGTAGAGTACAAAATAGGAGATAACCACCCAGCCATTGATAAGATCGATCCCCTCATGGAAAAGATAGATCATGTCATGTTTTTTTAAGTATAAAATGACATAAAACTTGAACCAATCAATCCGCTTAAGGAAGGATCGATCGGGTCTGGACAGAATCACACCAATGGCTATTTTATGCTTTCAACGACTATTTTCTTCTCCAAGCATCCCCAACGGCTATTCCTTCAATTTTTTTATAAATTGGGCACTCCAACACACCAAAAATTGATGCATCAAGAGAGCAAGAGCCAACAAGACATATTTTCAT